>JABASH010006052.1:0-11153 GCA_019776445.1 Tomocerus maximus
TTATGATGGACTTTTTAACTTCTTGAACCGTAGATAATACAAGTTATCTTATTATTTACGTCAATTCTACCAAAACATATTAGTAAGGCTTGTCAGAGCCGATTTACAAAGTAATTCAGACAAATGTTATGGTTTTGCACTGTAGGTAGTCACAGGCAGGACTATTCAAGTATTAATTTAATAAATTCAGAAATCAGAATAGCTTCTAATCAGTTTATTCAGTACCTGCTCCATTGCAGACTTGTCAAGACAGTTCACAATTCACTTAGCATACAAATAATATTAGGAAATCAAAGCGTCACATAATTTTGATTCACCTCAAGGAATGCTGAACTTCATTTGCCACTCTATAGAGTGAGTGAGTCAAGTATGACCTGAAATAATATGCTTATGTAGGCAATAATATTTTCAGTCAGATAGAGTGGCAATGAGTAATAAGTTAGGAACCAATATCTGACAATAAGATTAGGACGGAGTTGGTTGCATCGAAGACTCTTCTTGGTTTATTTTCATTTCTGGCTAACAGGAAACCAAATAGACAGTGGATTCAGAGCCGAAGTTATGTGTAACAATTACACGTATGTCTGTATGCATATGGGTATTAAAGGACATGGAAATAAGGATATGAAATATTGCTGAGGTTCTGTATCAGTGGAAGAAGGAAAACATACAATAGCCGTATGAGCAACAAATCTAAATCAAACTTTATTTTCTATCATGCATTATGTGCCAAGAATATATTACGATATAAATACTAAGGAGGGTTTGTGTTAACATGCCACATTACAGTTCCATTAGAGAGCAGAGTGCCAAGGCAAAAGCAGTCTAGTCGTGAAGACAGAAGAGATAAAAAATGATGATGATGAATGTCATTTCATTTCCCAGGACAAGACAGAGCAGGACTGAACGGACCAGCACAGACCACAAAGCCCTTGCAAAGTAAAGAATCTTTCATTTACTTAGGCTACACACAAAACCCACTATTTGCCACAAACTCATAACCACCTGCTAACATATTTACATTTTTTTCAAGGATGATGTGACATTAGTTTGCGGAAGCTATTCCGTTTATTTCTTTCTCGTGGTCGTATCGTAATGCAAGGTTATGCCTAAGTAGAACTTCTTTCAGAGCCCTTTCCATCTTGTGACGTATGTTATTTTGTCAAGTCGGGACTCATCTCTGCAGTTCTGTTCTGGTTGGTAAAAGCAGCGTTTAAGTTTAGGCTACACAAATCTCTCTCTGGTTCGTTTGCTTTCCTTTGCTTGCAATATAGTGCACGTTCCTGTGTGTGTGTTGAAATGGTTGAGATAGTAAATAGCTGCTGTTATCACTTAGGATGGCAGCAGGGCAGAACCCTCATCTCGTCATCAGAGTCAAACGAAACCAAACCAAAGCACGTTTTATTTAGGAGTAAATGTACCTAAAGACACTCACATATGTACCGATCTGTATTATGTACATTATAATCCCTTTATCATACAGCCAAATAACCATGCTCTTCCGCTTCTGGTTCTCTTCTCATCTTCCACAGCCATGCACTGCGGATTTAATAGCCTGATATAAACTGAAGAACCAAGCCTCTACGGAAAATTCAAAGTTGATAGGCTCTGTATACATTACATGCACACTGCCATAAAGAATATTATTACATTCGTCTCAGCTAGGTCTAATTTATTAATGCTGATACTTGTGCAGCTAGCACCATAAATAACTAACCAAATAGATCCTCCACATACTAGTGCAGATGGCAATAAGAATAACAGCTGTACACATGTACTTCTATAATACTCCCAAAGATCCCATTCGGTTGCATTATTATTACCTACTTATCATCTATCTGCTTAGAACATGGCCATCGATGTTTTCTAATACTCTATTAGCAGTCCTTACAAATTCATAACATCAAAAAGGAGGCTAGTTACAAAGCTACTGTAAGTAGTGCCATGTTTATGGACTACACCAAATATCTACAATGCACTCTATCATCCCTTGGCAAAATTATCATGCAACCTTGCCTTATCCACCTTTAGTACCAGTTAAATGAACATTATTTTTATTCACGAGCAAAGGATTACTTAAACTACTTTTGATGTAGAACAGCTTCTGCTTGTTAAAATAGATTTAATTGCATTTTACGGGCACCAATTAGCATATTCATCTTTCTGCACTCGGTAGACTACACAAACTACACGAAAATACTGAATACATATAAATGCAATCTATGCTAACCTAATTTTTATTCTACATTCTACGAGTTTTATCCAACACAAATCAGTTCATTACGTGTTTTCAAAATAAAATGATATGTAAGACAAAGGAAAAATTGTTTTGTTTTGTCAAGCACTTTTAAAACCACTTGTAAGTGACCATCAAACTATATTTAACATATTACTTGATATTTAGATGCTAAGTGCAAAGTAGGTACTAGAAAGCTTGCGGACTAGACTAACCTGATTATTTAGTTTAACCAAACCAAGCTAGACAATTTATGACTCATTTTCAACTCTGCCGTTTGTTTTGTTCACTCTGTACTGATGTTATAGTTATAATGGGAAAATATAGATAAACAGATTTATCATTATCAACCACTCGTATTATTATTAGGTAAAAGTCTACCTAATACTCTAAAGGACATGCACAAGCAGAAACCACAAAACTAAACTAACAGAAAAGTCATAAGGAAGTCGCAAGTAATTAAAATTTACATACATATGGGAATGTAAAATGCATGTGAAAAGAGCATTCAGTGAAAGAAAACACTCGCAGAATGCTATAGCTATAGATATTTACTTTTCAAGAAAGTTCAATGGTTCATCTATTCACTTAACACCAAATAAACTAGGCAAATCTTGTACTGAAGCATACATATTTGTCCAATCCGAACCACCATATATGAGTATGTATGACACTCTTTGTCATTGAATGACCAATAGTAAACAGTGCTTGTCGATATCTAAGTCTATATGCACTTATTTGCTTTGCCGACTCACCTCTCTCTGTCCTCAGTGTACGCAGCAGAGTATGGTAGAGTCAGCATGGAAAGGAAAATATTTAGCCCATCGCAAAGAATGAATCAAAAATTATTCCTACTCATGGGTCATTGTTTGTTCCAGCGTATGATAATCCGGTTCCGAGTATGATAATCCGAAAAATTGTCAACTTCTTTAAATCTATTTATTGATACAATATGTTAAAAAACATGTTTCATTTGAATTGTGTAATTAAATATGCACGGATTGTTGGTTATAGGTCATTGCAATTAATTTTAGCTACTTTTACATTAGACTTAAGTCAAAAGTACTGGTAATAGTACCCTCTCGATAGTCAAAAGAAACTAGTCTTGTTAATTATAAAATTGTGCAGTCAGTTTAACAATTTCTTAGTAAACACAGGTACATTAGATAAATATGTAATATGTAGGTACATACAAAGATCGTGCATGTCTTAGACGAAAACCTTTAGTATACATGCAGTTTTGAGGTTCTAATTTGTACACCACAAATATTGTCCTCGTCATCTAAAGAAATGACCCTTTGAGTTCAAGTTATGAGACTCCGTTGTTTGCTCGCATTTATCAACTGACATTGCGTGACATAAGCACATTATTGTGCTCACCAAAACTTCATTGGAATTTCACAAGGCATGGTCTTACCAGCCTCGGCAGTAGAAAACACTCATAAACTGAAACAATACATGCCTCGAACAGGAAAACATCAAACAGGCGAAATTAACCGCGTTCTACTATGTATTACATAACTGTGCTGCTTATACACACTCTACTCCGTGTGTGCAGCAATGACATTTGAGGGGAAACCAAAGTTCATACAATGTACACTTATTTATATCGTTAGCTTTAACTAACTGTGCGCTTTATGTTTGCCATTTCATTGTCGTTAATATTATTGCAATGTGCTTACATACGTCCTTAGGGAGTGTGTGACTCTGTCAGGCAGGCAGCAGAAGGTGCAGAAATTGCATTGATTTCCTATATGGCTCTTCAAACAATAAATAGTAAACTGATACTCCTCCTGTTCACTATTTAGTAACGAAGTAAACACGTCACTTGCAAAAGGAGATAAAAATGTCAACGTCTTCCGTCACCATATAAAGTAATGCCACTTGTCATGTCATATGAATTGTAGCAAACAATTTCGTTCTTTAGGATAATATGTAGTAGAAATGCTTCCTTTCCACGTAGAATACGTAGATATGCTTACGTATGCAAATAAACGATCGAAAAGTATCGTTCTGTCATTATTCGGCGAATCAAAGGACTATTACATTCAATTCACTTCTATGTACGTAAATGGAGGAAATGGAATAAATGAGCTGGAACTGGGTGGAGACGCTTTATATAACTATCCGTGTTATTTATTAACAAATCATAGCTAGGCTTTCCTAGCTCTACCTTATCAGTAACACATCAAGTATTCACGAGAATGACAACAGCTGAAATCGTCTGCCACTAATCAATCATAATAAATCTACACTGAGTTCCCAATCTGTGTCACTTTGGCCCAAAATGCTAGAGAAATGCTCTCAGTGTTTAGTCTACTTTGCTAGAGACTTTTTCATTAGTTGGAAATTGACATTTTTATAGGAAACTGTTCGTAGCAAGTCTGACTTTTCGGGGGAGGAAAGAAAGCTGTAATCATTTAGTCATCCATTACATCAGAATTCACCAGAGTTAAATGCATACCGACTGACTTCCTATCTCCGGGATAACTACATGGTAGAACCATCTTTAATTCATATACTTACCCTTTAAGTAACCACCACTGCCACTTCAACTTAGAAACTGCTTCTATAGGTACTTATAGCACTCCGTTTTCTCTGAGTAGCAATGCAATTACTATATCGGACAGCTAAGACTGCAGATATAACTAGGAAACGGATTTTCTCTTTTAGATTTCTAAATCAATGTAATTTCGAGGAAGAGGTCAATTCCTTCGTGTAGATACCTGGGAAAAGGTAAAACCAATAAGAGGAACTAACGGAAACTACTGAGCATTAATACTGCATTTAAAAAGCTGGGATTGGATTCGATTGGCTTTATCGTTAACTCGAGCCATTTCTTACGTAGACTCTTTGTATACACAATGTGAACTTTAACTTTCCTCTTGGAGAGTTCACTATAGAAGTTTTCATTCCATGCATCCACACACAAAGAACCGTAAGCTCACTAATGATGCCAATTCGAAAATCTCATGCAATATGCAAACTTACGCTCTCCTGCAGCTTAGTTCCCCATTCCCTCCATATCTCTCCATAGCTCTAGATATAACTGGATATCTTTTTATAGAGACTATATTGTTGTCAATGCTTCAACAGTATTTTATATTGCAACTAGTGCTTAATTCCTTAATCTAATAATATATAGAAGGTGCCTACTAGTGGAAAGGTTCAGACGTTACAGAAGTTTTCCAGGATATGAACTGAAACGATGTGTCCAGAAAAGTAATCGAGCGATTCGGAGAAAAACGGAAAGAAAGCCAGGCAGTCACATCACATACCCTCACATAAACGGAAACCCAACGCTTTGCTGCCACGAAGATTACTGGCTTTTCTGCGAGTGGAAACTTCATTTTACTTAATTCTCTCTTTACTCGACGGATCAATATTACGTTCATATGTATGAGATTACTATTATCAGTTAGGTAATTGCAAGAATTATGGCGTAAGGCAGTACTTATATGGAATTCATCGTTTACTTGAGCAGCACAGACCCTTAAGCTTCTAAGAAATTCTTGTACGAACTTGTTTTAAGTGGTTTTCCAATGTATTTCATCACTTGATTCAAGTTTGGAAAGTAACCGTCCTCAGTTTACCTATAAATATCTACACAAAATATTATGACAATAAATCACAATATTACATATCTATCTGTAAACATCCCTTATATCAATACAGAGCTATGCAGATCAATGAAGTATAAGAGTAAGTAGATAGCAGTGGAGGGGAATAATAACTTAACTGAGGAGTAAATACTATTTATTTGCCATAGCCATATTGGAACTAGAATGAATTTGAACAGAATAGAGTTCTACTTGCATTGAATAATGGAGATTCAGCAAATATCGTTGAAGGCAAAGAATGAAGAGTTGTCATCATTCCTTGTTCATTATCTCCACCGCAGAAATGTAAAAGTTGAATAAATTTGTTATTTGATTCTGCTACGCTCTTCCGTATGCATGCCTTAACATTAAATATTGTAGTAGCCGAGTAGACAGAGAAGGATGCAAATATAAAAGTAAAATCTGGAGTGGGAATGTATTTACGTAGGTGTAAGTTGAGTATTCACGGTTTACTTGTACTCTCCATTATCTGTAGACAAATATTCATAGCACACACGATTGCTAAATGTGTGACTGAATAAGCAAAAAATGCCTGAATTCGAATTCAAGGCAAGTGATAGAAATGCTATCCACTTAACCTTAAGGCAAAGAAATAAAGTGAAAGCCAAAAGCTGAGTAGTTGCAAGCTTCGTTGCTTTTAGATTTTTGGCTCTTGGCTTCGTTTCATAGCATAGCACAGTTAAAAGTTAATTGTGTTATAAAAAGGAAAATCTGAGATTTTATAGTCGAGTCATTTCTTCGCATAATGTTAGTCTAGCTGAGTAGAGTCGACGATAAATAATTGGGAATGCCTACCTACCTATGTAGGTGGCAATACTAAACTTAGCTAAATATCTGCAAGACCAATTCGTACATCGTGCTTCTATATGCGTATAACATATCTTCATTCCCTCCTGGTATAGCTAACCTATAGATGCATTAGTACCATATAGTTTTTAGTTTCGCTACGATTAGCTCCATTCAGCTCATTCCAAGCAGAGTTTGGCATTCAAGACGCAGAAAAAGTTATCGGATCCGAATAAATGACCTCGCCTGTGAATTATGCTCAGAAAATAGCAGACACCATAATAAAATCCCTCAATTACTCCCATCACGACTTCATAAAACAAACAATTCCCTATACAGAGAGACACTTTTCCGTATATTTCCCAGGAAGAGATGATGCAGATGATTTAGACATGGAATGCCATCGGTATAATAACATTATTGCTATTGGTAGTAATTCACTTAGCCTATCTAAGAACAATAATCGTCACAGTAGGTCGCACAAAGTCAATGACGAACTTTTTACTATACAACTCTTCTATTACCATTCAAAAACAAATTAGATTTCCCGTCCTTAGAGAGATTGAGTAAAATATCCCATAAATTATTATGATTAGTAGGAATGGAATGAATTTTGAATGGTCTCCGTGAATAAAATAAAGTAAAGCGTACCATCTGCATTACACTCTGTCTGACTAAATGGAAAATGATTTTTATTGCCTTTAATAATGCAAAGGAAGCGAAAGAAGAACGAGTACACAGATATTTATGTCATGCATATATTATAGCCAGAAAGATGAATCATCTACCAAATGATCTATCAAGTGACTGACACTGACTATTTATGCTCAGCTCTCCATTAACTATGCTCAGTGAATTTCAGCGATAAATTTTTTAAGTTGCCATTATATTTGTTGTTCAAAGTACGCAAAGCCACGCTAGTGCTCATACATATGCACAGTGCGACCCTGGGAAAGGAAGCGGAATGCACACAAACAACCAGATATCAAATCACAAACAAAACAAATATCTAACTGGTCAATAGTTTCCTTTATCTTCATTCAGTTCTGAATGACTGATGGATTCCTCTATACTTTATATCTTATAACACCACAACAATGTATTAATGGGAAATGAGTAATCGTTTACATAATAAATCCCGACAGTCATGCATATACAAAATTTTGTGTATGTTACACTAATCTTAAATACATGTGAGATCATGGCTATTTCTTGCACTCTCTCTGGCTTTGCTTGTTTGTCTCAATTCCTCGCATGGGATGTGTACCACATAGCCGACACAACGTGCATCTCCATTAGCACAATTATTTTATTCATGAAGCCCATGCCTCTGCTACTTATTCCAGTCCATGGCTATCTGCCATGTCAAAAGGAATTACGTATCAAATGGACAACGTAATTTATACATGTGCTCACCCGTACCTAATTATTTATGATTTTTGATAAATCTCTCCGTATTGTTAATCATCGTCACTTGTGCAGAAATGCAACAAAAACATTTATCAGACACAACGGTTCCGAAGAATGTGTCAGTGCATTGCAATAATATTGGCTAGTGGCTACTGTGTGATGTTTCCAGCTAAACCGTAGCATGATTAAGTAGATTGCAATGCAGTGCATTCTTACAAGAGCATGAACTTTGTTAACTGGCAAAAAGTAACATTTGTTCAGTGCACTGTTATAGGATAATTTGCTCAACATCAATTGATAAGGATTTTTACACAACATTCGCATTTGGGTCTCTATTTGCCAGCTCAACCAGGATATGATGATGTTGTGAAGTTTCCCTGACTAACTGATAGTTTTCAACGTGAACAACATTATTGAAGTCAAGTGTGCTTTGTATGCATCCCTACCAGTATGTATGTACTAGTTTATGTAGTTCAGTGTTCTGCTGGTAATTAAGGCAAGAGTTGTACTCTCAGAGCCTGTAGAGTAGTGTGGCGTGAACTATCCTTTGCTGAGTGAGCAATGAGAATGCCTTTTTATTCTGCCCATTCTACTCACACTATGCGTGTGCCTGATTGACGCAGGTAACCTGATTCCGAAAATGCATTGTAATTTTTAATAGCTGTCAATTATACACAATTCGATACCATCTTCATCATCATTATAAATTACTGTATAGCCCTCTCTTCTGCAGATCTGTATAATTATTAGATCCAAGATATTATTAATATCATCAATTCTCCTCTTCACAAATTCTATCAGTCCGTTCTTATAGACCTGTACTGAAGCAATCCTTTTCTATTCTGCACAGAATATTCTTTTATTTCTCATCAGCCAGACATCTTTGAGCACGCGAAACTAAATAACAATAACGATGATGACGAAGCATCTCGTTTTCAACCGACTATAGATACTACCTAACATCATATAGACGAAACATCTGCATTGTGACCATTTGCAGATTTGCAAGCATCATTATCTGATGATTCTTATCAATGTACACAGAAGACTAGTCACTAATTAACGATAAGTGAAATTAGGACAGAAAGGAACTGCACACTCCCCATTCTAATCTCCTGTTAAATTGTTAAAATAAAATTGAATGTAATATTTCAGAGAGAAACGTAAAATATTATCCGTGTCACACTGATTGCAGTCATTTCGTGCTAACAGCAGAAGTAGCTACACTGAAGTGTACAACATTTTGCCATTCAAACAGTAATAATTCTGTTTTAGTACTCAGGCGCATGCCACACTCATAAACATACCAAATCTCATAATCTACTTTATACTACCTTAATAATGTAATAATAAATAGTGAGCTCGTTTGTATTATACCATGATGCTACTATGTACAAGTGATGCAAATAATAAAGATTTGCCAAATCACATAATCACAATTGTGCATTACAGATATCAAAAATAGATGAAAATAAGCGGTAAACATCATAATTCATTTACCAAAGATGTGAACAAGGGCAGTCTGAGATGCATAATTACTGGTATTCAGGAATGTGCAGAATAATAGTTGAACAAGTAGTCGGTACAGTTTGTGTATTACTAGTAGTACACGTAGCATCCCGGAACATTATGACACGTTGAACTATTTGTAAGTAGCTCCGCAAAAGTGTAGTACTAATTTAGAGAGGTATAGAATAGGGAAACACTTTGGGAGTGTGTACATAAAAAAGTATTTAGTGCATGTAGTTTAAGCATTAGTGTTGGTTCATTACTTAAATTAAGGTTCATGAATAACTCATGAAGCATAGGAATAGAGATAAATGAAACAGCACTTCCCCACTAGGCTGTAAATAGTAAATGTAACACCATTACACATTTACGTCGTATGATTAGCTTGACAATCGCCATAAACACTCATCCACTCTACTCAAGGTAAAGAAATCTTAGAGTGGCTGACTGGCGTTGACTGGAAATGAGACAGGAGTCCAGTTAATGGACAGAGAGAGAGAGTAACCCGGGTATAGCGTGACAAAGCGCCAATGCATCCTTTATGCTCTAGTTGTAGTAGAATGGAAACCCAAACCGGCTTTTTCATGCAGCCCGTTACTTTAGCTACTGCTACTAGTTAAGATATGATATGTAAATGTAAAGTCTAATGTTCACTTCGGTTCAATCAGACGCAGGCAGGAGACGTTACATGTAAAAGGTAGGCATATCGCTCTGTGTGATATTTATGCATGTACATTATGTAAGTACATACAACTTACGAATGTACATGTCAAGGATATACGCAAATGCTATTAGCTACTTATGACTATTTGACATACCAACTCTGACGCTACGACTTCTCGCTCCTAAGCAACAAAGAGAACCGAGCCTAAACTTTAAGGTCTGCACATTCACATTCGTTTGCTCAGAATCTACTTTATCCTGCTCCCTTTCGCTCTGACGCTCAGTTGGGCATTCGTAAATTCGTAACAGGGAAATCCAATTTCCCCTAAATACAATACACACATAAAGAAACAGGAAGAGATGACTCGGGCTCAAGCTACTTTTCCATGAGCTCGGCTCTCTATGCAGGAGACAACTCTTTCAATATTACTTTTCGGATTACGTGGTGAAATACGCAAAGGAAAGGTAGACAGACATGTTCACTATTTCTAGGAATAAGAACTACGTAGGCATGGATTTACATTCCCCATAGAAGTATCACTGCACTTCCCAGTACTTCAAGTATCAAGGCTACTCCATTAAGTTCAATAATAGCAAATAGTACCTTTGAACTAGTACACGCTTGCAAATATGTATGTAGCAGTAGGTAGGTAGTGCACGCAAACGCGTATCTACTTGGTATACCTATGTAAATTAATATACAAGATGGGTAGATGATCCTTGAATTACAATACATATTGCGTTCAAAATGTTTCTTGTCGAGAAAGTAAATTTTTTCGTGTGTTGGTAGGCAGGAATATTTAGTATCATAATATCCATGCGACGGAAATGAAATTCGGAGTTTGAATCAATGTAAAAGTTTAAATTAAGGTTGGCTTCAGTACGTTGGCTTACTATGTATTATCCTACTCTACCATCCGCACCATAAC
>JABASH010006053.1:0-11151 GCA_019776445.1 Tomocerus maximus
CATATGACCATCTACATGAACAGCATCAACAAGACGGACCAAGTGGAGCCATCCCTACTAGAAATCTCGGTAAACTAACATCTTTTTTTCACTATCTCTATATAGAAAATCATAGTAGTGCATGCAAATTGACATAGTCGAGATATTTGTGCAGAAGAGTATATACTAGAGTGTAAAGATAATATTTCCTTACCTTATATAACACAGGGATAAGTACTCCTTTATATTCCTACAATATTATAGGGCTTAACCTTAAGCTTTATGTTATGGCTCAACTATGCATAAGTGCATAAATATGAAAATATTCAGAGATTCTCTCTGTCCCTTTCCCTAATGCACTTACATACCCATAGACTCAAAGGGTTTACCTATATAAGGCTTCCGTGTTAAAAACTTCACTCAAAAATCTAACTTATCGCATTTTTTATACAACTACCTGCACTACTGACAGTACATTTCAATGCTGAGGTGACTTAAAAAGTCTTTCAGAGAGTGACAATAAGTCTCAAGACCATTTTCAACTTGTTTCTAGTCTCTCAGCTTTTTTCACCTCACACATGAGTTCTGAGTTCTCTGCAAGCCTTTCCTAATACTTCAACCTCCAACAAGAAAGGCAAGTCGTGCAGACGAAGAAGGGAGCCGACATAGCAACATGCTATATTTATCATATCGTTTACCTAAAGTACTAGCTTTTGCGATAAGATTACCAAAAGAGTCAAGGGAGATCCATTCTCTCATTCTTGCTCTAGATATACTTACCACACACAAAATGCCATTGCAGATATACGCACTTCTAACAATTCTGTGTATATACTCTCATGCATTAATACGTTTAGATAAATTCAGATAAACTAGACGAGACACTAGACACATAAAGGTAAAATTAAATACGTGCTCGGTGGTTTTAGTGGGGTGCATTTTCTCTAGTACATCACAAAAACTTTGCAGCTGCACTCGCTTCTCTTTTTATGTACAGAAAAATGGAATAGCTACTGACTGATGAGATATTAGATGCACTGAGTAAATTCAAAAACATTGCCAGTTAGTAGAAATATTTTTGGAACACTAACCAGAGGCTACTGCAGAAAGTGTTCTTTATTGTATGTCATTAGTCAATAGAATGTGATACACAAAACTGTCTTTTAAAAATTATCATGAAATACTTTTATCATTCCACTGAATTATAAATAAATAGATTTATGAGTCGACACAAATAAAAGTACAAGAAACAAAAATTGCCTCTGTAATACTTAAAGTAGGTCTGGTCGCTTTCGGTTAAATCAAGTTATAGTTGAAGTTACAATTTCAATGTAATTTTCGAACATTGTTAAAAGAAGTGACAAAAATAATTTGTAAAAAAGTATACTTAGCACTAGCACAATGCAGTGGTAACTGGTAATGCTGTAGCTGTTTACTTTTAGTTTTAAAATTGAAGCGTGGTTAGATGATTTTTGTGCGTGTATTAAAAAGATTGGTGTGGTAAGTAAGGGAGTCGTGTGTTGGGTATGGATTGTGTCCATAGTGTGCCTTAGATGAAATGAACATTGGAAAATGGCCTAGAGTGTCTTTTGTAAACAGAGTGAAGAGTAACCTAATTAATTTGCCTACGGGTGACAAAATCCTGTGAGCTTTAGTTTGTAAGTAAAATAGGAGAGTGGTGACAGTTGACAGAGTATTGTGCTGTAGTCTTTTAGCAAAAGCCAAGTGAAGTAGAAAGCCTTAATCCTAAATTATAGAGTTGATACTTTGAAAACATTATACAAACAGAAGAGAGCTGCTCCTATGTATACAATTTGTAGAAATGAGACTGGCTACATTGAAAGTAGAGTAGTAGGAGACGATGCCAGGAGGACGCATGGTGTACAAGTAAATTAATTATATCTAGTGTACTACTCCTAGTAGTAGTTACTCCATTGTGTACTATGTAGGCTACTAGTAGCTTCATCGGTTGTGTAATTGTAAAGATTCTGGCATGGAGTCTGCTGGCCAGGCCAGATGTTCCCCTAATATTTGGATTGTCTACTAGAATGGAAATGGTCATTTTCCAGATGCTCTTCTATTATGAAAGATGGTTTTCGACTATAAAGACATGACATGGACACCAGCATCGTGATAAGGGAAGATTAGGCGTTTAAAGGTGCGAACAAGAGTGAAAGCTCATTGACAGTGCAGAATAGCCTATGACGTGGTGTTATATACAGTGATGTTATCATTATACTGCATATAGCTAGTGGCTATATATAAAATGGACAAAGATTATGAATTCACTTTTGGACAGCAAAGGACAGTAATAGACTTTATCAGCCTCTATCTTTTCCCAGTGTGAAATTTGACACTCAAAGGGAAACAGAGGAGTAGCCATTGAATAACATAATGTAGCAATCAGTCCAGTTGAGCCAACTTTATAGTCCAGTTGCTCGTTGGTTTGATTTCATCTAAATTTCACACGGTCCTACAGGCTACAGAGAGTTGATGTTGTAAAATTGTATTCTATTACTTAAATTGCAGACACGTTCGTTTTTCATAGCTCCGTCCAGAATTCAGATTGAAGATAAGCTTATGAATGTCATTTGTCTCTATGATATCTATTTTATACATAAGTACTATTATAGGTGATGTGTGTTTAGTGTGGCAGAGAGTCGCATCACATACATACAGATCACTCTCTCAATGCGTTGCATATGTCTTCAGTTTGGACTCGGATTGGATTAGACGGAGACCCTGGGTGAACTGCACTAGTTTCCTATGGTTAGTCTACTATATGGACGTTTTATGTTCATGTATATAGTTATATAAGTTTAACTTTGCAAGCTGTCTGCGAGAATTAATGGACTTGTCCATCGGCTTTCCGGTTCTCTCATTCTCCACTGTCATGTTCTCGTCTACGTTACATTAAACCGAAAGAGTATGATCCTATCCTTACTTCACTAGATATGCTTTTCCATGTAAGTAGCTTAATATTTCTATTAAACAAAATTGTTTTTATGGTAGGTAGTTAGTTATATGAGTTATACCCTCAAAAGTGATGCATTGTTATCCATTTATATATATATTATTATGGAAGCAGTCCGGTTTAGATCATTCTCGCTCCTATCTTTCCTTTTGGTCATTTAACATTTACCTTGTAATAACATTATAGCCTAATGACTACATGTTGCAAAATTGAATACTATTGTTTCGGCAATGTGCTCACTTAGCTTAGCTTGTGGACCTTACGTTTAAATCAGGTATCTATAATATCATATATCAAAGTGTCCATGGCTTGCTTAGCGTCATATGTCTTCTCTTGACTTGACTCAGCTTTACTTGACTGACATACATAATATGATAACATGACATGACAGTGAAGCTATCTTTTGCTAGCACTTCTACTGCACGGGTGAATATATTTCCTACTGCTCATGAATATCTTGATAACTTTCTGTGGCTGCAGAATAAACTCAGTTTTCAAAAGTCACCTACAACACTTCGGCCAGTTAAAGATTACACAACATTGTCAACCAGATAGGGGCGAAGTGGCTCTATGGTAGCATCCTCGGATGTGAAATGAGTCGCTTTGCAGATAGAGCACAGGCCATGGGTTCAAATCCTAGTTACCTGGATGCCCTGCAAAAAATGCCCCCTTACCAAAACAGGAGGTTAGCAAGATGCTAATACACGCAAAATAATAATCTATGTAACTCAATATATAATGTGTAATGAACTGTCCTAGAAATAAATACTTTACTTTACTTTTTTACTTACATTGTCAAATGGATATATCTGTTTAAGTTAACAATTATAATTCTATAGTGCATTTTATTTAATACTAGCGGCATCCTAGCCCCTAGCACATGTGTTATGCTAGTAGGTGTTGAATTTGTTGAAATATGTTAAACTTCAGCGCATGCCTGGTAACACGAATTTAGAATATAAACACTAAACGTAAACCAATTTATTCCAAACAAATTCCCTTTGCCCTAAATTCCCTTTGCTCCATTCCAAGCAAACTCTCTTACGATTTTATAGTTTAAAATATAATGACTTGGGAATGTTTGGGGAATCCATTGATTTTATTTTTGTAGTCATCTTATCATGTAGCGACAACTCAGCCCGCATTTCAAAACATTTGTAACCCCCCTTTTAAAATTGGATTACAAATTACGTACATAAACTTGCAAAATAATTAAGCATACTTTGCGAAAATCAGTTTAAAGTTTAAATTACATAATACTACAATACAGTCTTACTTTATATGATTGAACAAACGAATCATGTCCTATATTACATATTTTATTATAGATTCGCACATGTAGCCCTTTTTTGTATTCATCAGGTGCATGAACTTTTTGCTTGTGTGTGACTTAAGTTTAGTTTTGTTAATTGTAGTTAAAGAAAATTCTGCAACATGAATCCTTATAGGATCGAGTATTAGGTAATCTCCACCTCCTTAATGTAAATGAATCGCTATACGTATTACTAAATAGTAGTAGATTGTAATGGTATACGTCATTAGTAAGTACAATGAGGTTACTACATTACTGTTGGTAGAAAAGATTTTGTAAGTTAATATAAAGTGAGTTGGGATGTAGGCGGAAAGTTAAAGGCTGGATTTTAGGTTGTAATTATATGTATGGTAGTAATAGTAGTAAGTTGATGTGATATGTAATGTAATGTAGCGTAAGAAAATTAATGGGATTTGAAAGAGGGGGTGGATCGGATTGTATTGGATTGAAGGTTCAAGGATAGCCGAAGCAGGAGAAGAAACCTTTCACCCAAATTGATATTTAATTAGCGAGAGGAATAGCTAAGAATAGAGTGGAGGACGGAGGAGAGGCAGAGTCTCTCATTAAACCTGCGATGGGAGTCTTAGTCAAGTCACTCTGTGAATTATATGGCTAATGCAAAGCTCTGATCTCTTCAAGTACCTACTGAGTATGAAATTAAATGAGAAGGCATATTTAAGGGCGACCAGAATAACGCAGTAAAGTGGGTAAAGTAAAGCTCATCTTCATGGAGTCAAGTCCTCGAGTCAAAGTCAAGCGAGCGAAGGAATAAGTGAATGCAGTCGAGTTGAGTTGACTGAGTGAGTGCATAGAGTAGTCTGTTGGAGCATATGTTTGAAATGTGGTAATTTGTTGTGATTAGGAACCGTCATTAGACTTTCAGTTCAGTTGTGACCGAAAGCAAGAGAAAGAACCTTATTTCATGCATCTTGCCTTTTGGCTATACTCAAACACTTTTCGGGATATTCTTAGCATTATTACATTTATTATAGAGATGTGATAAGTATATCTATATACTTGATATTGTGTACCTATATTATTACGAATATATGGAATATACTTTCCATTATGGAGTAAATATTTATACTTGAATCAAAAACTAGTATATTTACTACCAGGGACAATAAGATGTGTGTGTTACGTAATGTATGTATGAATGTGTGTAGAGCTTTCGTTTTGATAAGTAGATTGAGTGGGCGGGCCTGTTATCAGACTTGTTTCAACTTGTATCTACATGTTAGTTGTTCTTCGAGAATTAAAGGCACCTTGTTTAGTGGTAGGAGGAGGAGTAGAAGGCTGACGTTCGTTTCACTTGACGAGAGTTTCACTAACGACTTTAATAATGTTGGCAGATGGACATTACACACTTTTACAGCTATTAGAATACTCCGCCGACGATGTGTCCTAAGAACCAAGGGAAAATGTCTACAGCAAGTTAATTGTAGTATCGTTGTGGATTTAGGTATAAAAATGAGAAAAGTGTAGTTAGTATACTGTAGCTATTTGAGGCACATTGTTCCTGTAAAAACCGCACTTTTTGTTTTGTAGCAAAGTTAATAATTTGAGAAAGGAATGTTATTCAGAAATTCAGAAGTATACTTCATTAACAATACTTTCTTTACAGCTATTCATTCACAAAAACATAAGATACATGAAAAGAATCTGTGAACATGATACATTAATGAGATAATAATTCAAGTACCTAAATTATTAACATGCGTTCTGTTTAGTAACGAATTTATGAAAATCTTTTGAAAAAATTTGGTTATGGTATATCGCATTCTATTGGAAGTTGGTATATTGTATGTAAGTAAATATGTTAAAAGTTTAGATTTTCGTACAGGTAGACAATTTTAAATGTATTTAGATAAAAGCCCAGTAAGTAGTAGAGTGGAAAATGATGGTTATAAAATTGGAGTTGTTGTTCGCAAATATTTCAGATGTGGTTTGTCTCCTGGAATATAATAATGGATGATAGCAGTACTGCTATAAAGATAGCACTAAAAGGAGATGAGTGAAACAGAAGGAATGAAAATTACCTTTAGCTATACAGCAAGAATAATGCAATACTATGTAATCGGAGAGTAGAGAAAGCAATAGAATTCCAAGTTGGGAGGCGAGATGTGTTGGATGTGTATTTAATAATATAATAGAGCTCTGGGTATGCGTTCTTTTGAGGTATGCACTGTCTTACGCAATGTAGTATGCAGATGTAGATAAAAGTAATATAAAATATTAAGTGCCCATGGTACGTCTAGTAAGGTATGTGTAATCTCGTGGTAAATATATTTTGATGTTTTTGAAAAGTGATGAAAGTAGAGCAGATCTTATAGATGGTGACTTGTAATATTACTAGCTGGTCACAGGACCCAGGTCGTGTAACAAAAAATGTAATTTATTTCGGGTCAAAGTGTGAATCATCCGTAATGAGACATCTTTACTATATTATTGTAATTCGTAATGGAGACATTAGCAAATAATATGACCAGCGATGTACATGCAATGCCTGTCTGCTCCAATCTCTCTCTCTACCTTTTTACTTTTTTCTTGCAGTTCGAAGTTCATAATTGCAAAAATGTCGCCGTCAGTTTGATCCCAAAAATCTGCTTGTCAATTTGAGCTATTAAACACTGTTCTATATCTGTAGAATGAGTCTATCTCAAGATATTCTAGGGCAAAGAAGTCCATCCATTCCCCGGTCACAGAGAATTGTTAGCGTGATTATTTAGAAGATGTGGGGCAACAGACTGCTGTGAATATGTAGATTATTGTGTAAAGAAATTTTATGTCAGTAGTGAGTCGGTATTTACAACGGGGTATAGGAGGAATCGCGTGTGTGTATGTATGCATGAGCGTCTGTCGTACTTAATAGTGGAAAGAAGCGTCGCTCTCAAAGAAATCGGCTTCTTTTCAAAATTGAACTGTGGAAGGAGAGGAGCTTTGTGGACCATGTCATGCAAAGCCATAGAAGCCAGAAGCTGTTAAGCTAAAGCCTAAGACTGATCTACAGGCTCTGAGCAAAGGGAATGGCAGACAAGACAGGACAGCTGAAATGAAAGCTCAAATAAAACTCACTCTTTCAATGAGTTTCGCTTAAGGAGCTCTAAAAGGATTCCAATTAAATTAGGAGAGAGAGGAAATATGATGAGATACACTTAAGTTACAAAGATCTATGTATTTATTATTTACTCTTTAATTTCGCCCAATTCTAAGACCCTTCTTCTTGCGTGCTACTTCCTCACTCACTCACTCCCACTGCGTGATCACAGCCAGTTTAAATTAGTAGCAGCACCGTAAGGATACTGATCCAAGACTTGGGTGGTTTGTTTCTACTTGTGCCGCTTTTTATTTCACTCATCTCAATCTGTCCAGCAGTAAGGGAAGATGACATTGCAACAAAACTTTTATTTTCAAAAACTTCTAAATATTAAAGTTAATTTGCAATGCATATGGATCAGTGTGCAAAAATTCAAAAACTCCACTGGTAAAAAAGCATTGAAAGTGGTAAAATTGCCAAATTGTAGGCTCAAATACTACATGTGCAAAAATACAAGTGTGATGATTTGAATTTGAGACTACTACATCCGGTCAGACTAAAAGGCCCTATCCGCCCCAGCCGCACCACCCGCCCCACCCCGAAAAACCTAACCTAATTTTTCATAATCTAACCTAAACTGATAGGGTGGGGCGGATGGGGGCCTTTTAGTCTGGCCGTACTACCACTATCTAGCTACTTGCTGCAACGGGAGAAATGCAAAATAAATTACTTTTCGATTACTAAAATCCATTGAGTACGCACACATTATTTTCTCCCATCTGTGAGTAACTAAAATCAAAAAAATTCGAATACATAATATTATTTTTAGTAGTACCAACCAATGGACAAATATTTTTACGAAAAGGGAATAACTTTACATTAACGTACAACTATAAGTAAAATCGATAGTAAAAATTGGCAAAGCTAAAACTTCACTTTATGATCATTTGACGAAACCCGCATTTCATTTTCTTTACAATTAATTTTTCATATGCATTACCATTAGCCAGACTAACAAGAGATCACACAATGTCATGTTGAATTTACCGTGTGTAAGTAAATAGATTCAAGAAAATAATTATTCTTGCGATAGTTGAGAGAATAGCATTCCTTGATAGTAGCACCACGTAGTTTTGTTGGCCAATTAGTATCGTATTTCTGGAAATTGTTTTAGAGTCGGAATTGAGTGTGTACGTGTGAAGAGTGGAGAAGGGAGGTGGAGCGTCGAAAACAACTCTTGTCACTGTCAGCAGAGCAATCTCATCTCATCACTTGAGTATTTCCTTTGGAAACTTCCCATGAAATTCCTGAGCCAGAACAAAAAACCCATTTCGCACCTGAGCATTCAGTCTGATAGCTGCCATAGATTATTTCAAGTGGTTCAGTCAACACATAACATAGATTGTGGAGGAGCAAGAGAAATATTTTCACTTTGTGTTTGTCTACGACCAATGACTATAGCCTTTTCTCTCTGACATAACTCTTAAGAAAGGAGTATAGGCCAGTACTTAAAGTTTACAATTTATTTCAGTAGAGAATCTGCCTGTTTTTCTGTGGTACTTCGCCAAGCTATGCTATTACATTAGTTATGTTGTGCTGAAACATTCAAGTCAAAACAAGTAGAGTTAAAAACGATTGAATAGTTGAGCAGAAAGAATTATGTAATGGCATTTGCTTTGTGGAATTCACATTCAGTGAAGCAATAGCAGTTAGTGCAAATTTAGTAGGATTGGAATATATAGGTACGAGATTGTATATTTTGTTCATTTAGTGCACACTATAAGCTCATTAGGAGGCTTCCGCACGTAGGAAACCAATAGGATATTTTATTAGAAGAATCCTTGAGTAATCTTGAGAATTACCGAACAATTTAGCATTATTTACCAGATAGTCCGTAGTTTTTGCACTTTCTGCAAAGAAAATAGCATACTAATGTTAAGAAATGCAGCGAGTGAATAGAATTGTGTGTGCAATGTTAAGAAATGTGTCTCTGTATACTCTAGATATCGTTTTTTCCTCGGTCTGATTCGTTTTCTGCAGTAGCAGTAGTGAATTGGTAGCTTTGTATTGTTTTATCCTCGTGTCTCTGGTCTTAGCGTATGTAATGGTGATACATAGAAATAGATAGTAATATGTAGGCGGGTAGTAAACTCTGGTTACTAAGTTGTATGTATCTGTAGGGTTTTTACGAAGACATGTTGGAATCGCGGTAAATCTCCAGAGTAGGACGTTTAAGTTTTGGTTTAAGTTAAGTTTTAGTGTCGCCTCATGAATTTTGTCGTCAGTTAGAGTCGTCTTTTCTTGTCGTGTGTTCTGTAGTTGAGCCGAGTCATGTCCCTTAGCTTGGCATAGGAAAATTATTGCCAGCAGAGTCCTACGGAAGAAATTGGAAGATTTACTACATGTTTTCGTTATAGGGAACAGAACATGTCAACACCCATGTGCTTACCATCTGATTACATGCCATAGCTTATCATATACATAGGCAGGAGGAGCGAAACCCGGATGAGCTACTATTTTAATACTCTATTTATTCTTGTGCTTTAAGTACGTGGAGACTGCAACTCTAGTAGATTCTATTTATGAGCTGAGACCACTCATCTTTCATTGAGTTTTCTTGATACGTCATTCTACAGTCTTTTTAGTCTTGGGCTCTGACTGTTATTTAATATTGTACTAGTGGGTCAGCCTTTGAGCCATTGCACTTGACTTGTCTCTACGTACTAATATGGTACATCTAAGAGTTGAAGTATTTCTGCTTTGAAATGAGAACCACAAGAATTTTCATGTCAGTACATAGAGATATCTCTATGTCCACTCATTTCTCAAAGTAAATTGGAGCGAATTCCAGAGTCGACAAGGCTGAGGATGGAAACTGAGATCTCTCTTTTCTCCATAGCAAATTAAAAGTTGTCTTGTAATGTGGGTGTGAATGAAAGGAGTCGAAAAAGAGGAAGTGAGCCAGAAAATGCTTTTTTCCAGCTGGAATGGAAAGCTATGTCAGTTAAAGTAACACATAGGTATACTATTCCTACATTTGTATATCACTGTGTACCTCTGAAAGAGAAATGGAAAAAATGAATCTTCCTTTTCTGGCATGGTATTCCATTCCTACATTGCATTGCTGTGACATTATATTACATAGCATTACATTGCAATAGTAACATCTCCGTTTTCTACGAATCCACTACTTCCTACCTATTACATTACACATTACGATTACACACACCACTCACTAAACTTACACTCAGTTCTTTTTTCCCTATGTTCAGTTGGATGTCTTGTCGCTTTGGCTTTGGCCGACGCACCACAGCATGCCAACCAAGACACAATGTAAAAAAGTGTCTCTTCCCATCTCGCCTTGTATTGTGTTCAATGAATGCTTCTTGTCTGACTGACTGTGAAGAATAGAAAATTTAGATATACCCATATAGATAGTATATAGACATTTATAACGCATTTTAGACATATAGTTTAGATATATAATGTTAAGGTACTATGTGCTATACGGATATAATGCACACGAGATTTTTCTCCATTCATTTCTGCACGGGTAGTAGACTGGAGTAGGTTTAATACGTGTGGAGTGGCATATAGTCAACTTAATACTAATGCAAGTTAATGTAAAGTAATGTATACTAATGTAATAGCTTAGCTATAGTGATAAAAGAATCTGGAGAGAGTTAAGTTATAGTTTAACAAGACATTTTGACACGTCGCCAATTCTTTGCTCACTCCATTAAAACGTTGTCAAGAGTGTTTTTAATCTGAAAGAGTCTCACTTTACTAAAATGTAGTTACTATTACTTTCAGAGCTACACAAACTAATGGGACCTATATACTCTCACT
>JABASH010006054.1:0-11150 GCA_019776445.1 Tomocerus maximus
GAAAGGGAGAGAACGCAGTGAGTCTTTCAAGAGTACAGTAAATTCATTTGCATAAATATATGGTTAAGTTATTCCCAATGTTTACCTTCGTGATTTATGGTGTTGACAATTGGGAGTGATGCTAAATCCTATTTTGCAGATTTAATTTGCATTATTTTACTCATTTTCCCGTTTACTCATGAATTTCTTACCTGAAGCTCGGAAAAGTCAGACAAAGGTTACCTACACATTAATTTTAAACAGTATACTGTCCTACACAATTTATCACCTCGAAAACAAATGCAGCACAGTGAATAGCAAAAATGTATTCTATACACGCAGCGACACAATACATACAACATATACCTACCGAAGAATTCTATGCCAAATAAGAACATAAATTACTTTCTGTCACCATTGCATTCTTTTTCTCATTAATTTCTCATCGAGTTCTAATGAAGTACAAAATTCAACTAAACAAAAGGACAGGCCCTGAATCCTTATTCATCAATTTCAATTCGTATATTTACTCAGTTAGCTTTACCATAAATCTCCTTCATTAACATC
This sequence comes from Tomocerus maximus, assembly GCA_019776445.1. Lineage (NCBI taxonomy): Eukaryota > Metazoa > Arthropoda > Collembola > Entomobryomorpha > Tomoceridae > Tomocerus > Tomocerus maximus. The sequence continues at coordinate 547 of JABASH010006054.1, forward strand.
CAAGTACTTATATACATTATACACTTATCTTTCTAACATTCATACCAAATCTCAACTCACTTACTGATCATAATTGAAGATACTTATCATTATTATACATCTTTGCCTATACAAGTCTCTATACACTAGTAGTATGTATATGTGGTTGTGGTTCATGATGATAAGGCACAAGCACAACAATCGGATATACATAGTAAATTAAACCATATTATATGGATGGATTATGATGCTATAATGATACTTCCAGTACTGTTATTGAATTTCGAAAGGCTTGGGCACCAATGTTTGGTTTAATGTCTAAAGATGTTAACCCAGACAGGAGTTTTTCTACATTGAATACGCGCTTGCGCACTGCAAATTTTATATTACTATTCCATGGGGGGGGGGGGTTATTCCATGGCATAGAACAAACATATGCTTGTGGACAAAAAACACATTTATTGTAGACAGGAGTTTTTCTACATTGAATACGCGCTTGCGCACTGCAAATTTTATATTACTATTCCATGGGGGGGGGGGTTATTCCATGGCATAGAACAAACATATGCTTGTGGACAAAAAACACATTTATTGTATATATATAAAGCTTGCAGCTGTTGTAGTAGGATCACCAGCTAGGTGGAGTAAACACGTTACAGTATTGGGTTCGATTCCTCCTCACTTCAGCATATGGCCATTTTTGCGGTCATGACAGTTTGGGAATTTATAACGTTGACAAGTTCGGTAATTCTCTGACCTCTATAATATTTTTCTGTTGAAGCCCTATGACATAGCTGATCGAACCATAGCTATGGTTCCATCAAGTTCGATGTGCCATTACAATATGCTTATAAATGCTTGTGCATATTGTAATGGCACATTAAAAAACGATATTCGTAATAATTTGCTGTTGTGGTAGTCTAATGGTAGTACGGCTCACTGTATACTGTATACTAAGTTTGACTGCTGGCTTGCTGTTGTGACCTTTTTGTTACAGACTTTTGGTGATTGTTTTTGATGCGATATTTAGTATTTAGTCACTTTATTTGGGGTCNGACCTTTTTGTTACAGACTTTTGGTGATTGTTTTTGATGCGATATTTAGTATTTAGTCACTTTATTTGGGGTCCGTTTTTCGTTCACGTTCCCAATAAAACAGGCAAGAAAGATTCATGATGACACCGAATTTATCTATAAAAATCTACAAGTGCTAATAGCATAATTTAGTGTATCCGTAACCTATATTTACGATCCACAAACTTAAGTTTTAAATTTTCAATGTTCTGTCAATGTATTTGCAGGTAATGCAATTACATAACTTGCTTGGGAGGTATGCTTGGGAGGTCGGAGACGCGTTTAAATTTTGAATTATATTTTAAGTCAGGTTATGAGGATTTAAATAACAGAGTATCATCGTATATATGTAGACATCAGAAATTCAAACTAGCAGGTACTCGATTGGTAGAGGTGAGCTTTGTAGTAGTAGTAGTATAACTTAATTTTAAAGAATCCTTAGGCTGTAGAAATGTAATTGTTGAATTAATTTACTACCTTTGTCTTGTATAATGTGGCCGGTTTCGTTTTGATGAATGTGGAAGGAATAGGTAGGTAGCATAGGTAGATAAGGTTGGTTATCTTTCGTAGAGGTTCATTCTACGTGATTTCATAATTGTAATGGAGTGAGCGTTTATAAAGAACAACGTGATGTAATGTGAGTAATAGCGACAAGGAATTCCTGCATACGATACGGACAACGTGCCCTAGAACACAAAACAGGGAAGATAATTGTTTGTGAGTGGATAGAAATGTACCACGCTCCGAATTACATTGTTTATTCTGTTCCGTTTGAAAATTACAATTTAATATTAGGATGCATTGAGAATTCCTAATATAAGTTAGACAATAAAGCGACGTGATTAATACAGCATTAGCGATAAGCGCAGAAAGACTCAAAGGGTAACCTTAATTAGCCCCTATTATGTTTGCATGGTAAAAAGATGTGATCTGATACGTAAGTAAGCTAATGGTGTTCCATTCTATTGTACTACTACGAACGTAGCTATAAAATGAGTAAATGAATGATTCATTAAGAATATATATTGTATTGTATGTTTTTCAATTCTTAGTATATATTGTTGATATTATGTAGTTTACACTTTACACTCAGAGAATTCGCCCTATAGTATTATCTAATAATTTAATGTGTCAGCGGGGAATAATTAAAAATAAATGTGAGAAGGAAGGTATTAGCTTACATAAGAAAAGGAAGAGGATTTTTTCATGTTTTATTTATTGTGAGTGTGAGCGAGGATAATGGTACATTCTGTGTAATTCATTTCCTTTAGAATTTAAGTTAACAGTAGGAGAGGAGTGTCCTAGTAAGAAACATTGTGTCTGTGTGCTAGACTAAAGAAAACCCATAGACACAGTTTACTCAAGTCATAATACACAAATGCATATCATTATTGCTCACGCATTCACACAGAGTACTGTTGTCTTCTGTTGTTGATGACTGACTGCGTAATATGATGAATAGCTTTTTGTGTTAAACCAGTCACTCAATGTTGTTAAAATGATATCATAATGACAGTAGGACACTGCTCGACAGATTCAAACTCAAGTCAACACCGAGTGTGTCTGCATGCCCATACTTTGTTTGTACCTATGTTCACTTTGACTTGGTTGTTTTGTGTGCGATCGACTTGACTTGACTGTACAAACTTTGTGGTCGACTTTGTTGGTAAGTCAAGTAACGTACGTAGGCACTTTACCGTAAATTGGGAATTTCCTGCTCAGATGATACGACCAACAGATGCACTACTATTTTATCAATCCATTGTCCTTTACTTGCATTATACTACGAAATGACGTACTTTTTACCTTAAAAGTATGTATTCCCATTAATTTCGCAGTAGTAGGTATTGTGTTTACGTGTGGCTAAACTCAACGTGAATTTTCATCACTGCATTCGACAGATTTCCTTTTATGTCTACAGTACTGTATTTTCAAATAACTGAAATAATTTGTTAGCAAACTATGCTAAACGTGTTCATATACAGGGAATATCCTTGGATGATGTCAAGAATTGCCAAAATCCATCCTATATCAGTATAGGTATTCATGAAATACATAATGTCGTTTTTAGTGAAAATGCAAACACAGATATATTTTTTATAATATAATATTGCCTTTACACTTATAAATATGAATTGAATTAATACGTACTTCTATTACAATAATCAGATTCTGTCTACATATTTGGAAATATCAAAGTTTACAATGAGCTAATAGAAAATTTTAATTCAACCAAGAATGTTACCTGTGTCGTAAGTAAAGACAAATAGGATGGACTCTTACGAGAGGACATAATTAACGTCTGTTGTAATGCATTTAATATATAGCACTAGATACATAAACATAATAGGTATATGAGTAAATATAATAGTAGATGAAGTAGTTACTTACCACAAGGAATCCTGAGTTAGCACATCAGTGCCTTTTTGCAGTTAAAGTTTTAAGATTCGGACGCATGGGTGCGTGACTGGGTATCATAATTCATTCCTTTTATTTTATAGTGTCCTGTCCAGACCATAGCAGCAAAATGAGACCGACAAAACTATTCTAATTGTAATAGTACTACGTACGGGTAGTTAAAATGTTTTTGCCTTTATCCCGTAAAAGGATCTTTCTTGTGACGAGACTTGCATACTTGGCTGGCTGGCACTGGATGATCTTATTCTTTGCCAATAGTATAGTAGGTGCTCTCTATATGAAAGACATTCATAATAATAGTGATAAACTAAATAAGTACTAAGCACATATCTGTGGTGCAATATTTCTTTAGTTATCTCTAAAATGGACATGGATTGTACTCGAAATTCCGATAGTTAGGTATACTTATAGGGAATGGCATATAATTCTATAATGTATTTTGTATAATGTGTACACGTTTATGTATTTTGTTGCATAAAAATATAGGAGTTCACATGGCGGATTGGCAGAAAGAGATACTGTCTCATCTCACTTTTGAAGAATGGGAACGGAATGACCTAGCGGAACTTGAGACCATTCGTCTTCATTAGTATTAGCCTCGTCTTGTCAAGTCACTTTGCTCTTCCTTCGCATATTACTTACCTCATTGTTGGTAAATTGGGATTCAAATGAGTTCTATGTTGTCTACCTTCCGGTTCTGTTTAGACGTCATTCTCACCTCCTTCATTTAGATATTAGTTAATAGTACTTTGAGCATAATTATACGCACTCCCATTACACATCAAAGGTAATATGATTCTTTCAACTCAAATAATGCATTTATTCAAAAATATACGTAAGTACATTCAAGGGGAATAATAGAAACAATGCTAAATTGTCAATTTAAGAAATCATTTTTATTATTCCACTGTTAAATGTTGTGACATCTACAATCAACTACGTTTACTTACTTTACTTAACTTAAGCTAACAGCTAAAAGTCGTTTATCACAGGCATCATTTAAGTCACTAATCATTCCAAATAATTTGATCGTTGAATACTCTTTGTGGGTTAATGAAGATTTAGTTTTACTTACCTAATACTATTTACTTAACTTACTTTTTAGTAAGCTCATTAATTGGAAGCAGCAGAAACATTCATTGATCTGTAAAGCATTTATAAATAACTATGACTATAATTAGATTTAAATGATTTAGTGTTTTAGTTTAGAATTTTAACTTAATTCGGGATTAATAACAATAAAAATGCAACAAAGTTCGAATTTGGTAGAATTTAGAGTTAATTCATCTGCTAGAAGAACATGGTTCAAAAGTTATATTAGTAAAAAAAACATTGTAATCTAGTTTTAATAGTCTTTATGCTGAATCCAGAACGAACAATAATATTATTCACCAGTCCACGCATGCACTTAGTACAGAAATGTTCTTGTAAGTGATAACTTTCCTTTTCATAACTCAACACACATATTTAGATATTTTTAAATATTTACATTTTGAATTGTCATTAAGAATGAAACAAAAATGACCATTGATTAAATGACCTTTTCATTCTAAATGAGATTATGAACTTAAGTCTACGTTTATATTTGTAATGGTTAAATTATAGCACTTACATAAATATCACAAGAAACACAAAATGGTATATGATTTCACTTTACGTACACTCATTATACACCCGATGTAAAATCAATATCTGTCGTGATTAAACTTTTGGCATTGCCTTAGAATTCAACAGAGTTGTAGCATATGGGGCAATGTAAATAATGGAACATGCCATAAAGGAAAATAAAAAGAAATGAATATTACGTCTTAAGTAAATGCACACAGGCAACTTAAAGAAAACAGTCTGTTGAGGTCAGTTCCATATTTAGGAGACAACAGAGGAAGAGATTATTAAATAGATATTAGGGGACCTACGACCAAACTTGAATGGTCTTTCTCCACATATCGTTCATCTCTTCGCTATATTTCAAGCCTCGCTCAACATGGACAATCATAAATGGAATTTTTCTAAATCGATGCTGAGGTTGTCGATCCTCAAGCCATTTTCGGTATTCAAGTGGCTCGTATGAATATCTCAAGTTTAAATAGAAAGGGTCAACTTGGACAAGTTCTCTGAGCACACCTGTGACAAATACATCATCAATCCAGAAGAATTTGACATGTTCACTGGCAGCGAGGACTTTGTGAACGACATCAGGTGATGCTAAGTAAGCCAACCCTCCGCAATATTTTGGATATTGAGTATGCGGGTATTCATCTAAGGAAACTTTCCACTTGAGTCCTTTTTTATCTGAAATCCTGACAGGTTTCATCCCCTCTGGGTAAACATTACAAACTAAAGTCTCTCTGGCTCTATAGCCATAAGTCCTCGTGGTAAAGTCAAAAAGTTGGAAAATATCAATAAAAGCGTCATCGTCAGTTTTCAAAATGAAATTGGCACCAGGGCAGTACTGTAAGGCATATTTGTAGCCCATGAGATGCTTGAGTGTTAAATTCCTGTAGGAATCTATAAAATTACCACTGACGATATCACCGAAGATCTCACTTTCTCTAATAATGGATCTTTCGACAAATTCCGAATCAGGATCAGAATCTTTTCCCAAAAGGAAAATCAAACGGATACCCCAATTCTTAATGGATTTAACAGAGCCCCATGTGCTTCTTATGGCTTGACGCTCTTCGAAATGGTCTGGAGCTGAATGTACTAAAATCATGAAGAAAATCTTGTCTTGTTTACTTTTACGGCTACTTAAACTACTAGAGTCATGGTTGATGCTGCAAATGGATTTGTTGTTTAGAACAAACTGAAAGTTTTTCATTTGCAACAGATTTTTACTTTTGACACTGTGATTGTCGAGAGAGAAAGAGGATAGAGAACTCGTAAAGTGATCTTGATTCAGGATCCACGATTGTAATTGATCGTATATCGGAACGCTCGAACCATTTGTGTTTGCTGAGAATGAGTACGAAGATTGTGTTGGCTCATCTTTGTAGCTTTTGGCAAGGTAGATTATATTGTCGACTAGGGTGTACACGCACAATAGGCAGATCACAACACTCGAAATCTGCACAATAGAAAGCAAAACAAAACATCAATGAATACAAATTGCATTAGCATCAAAAAAGAAAAAAATCCGTTTTTTCCATCACTTCATGCTTTCAACGAATTATTCCTACTTACTACATCTTATACATCTTATACCAGGCAACTAACGAACTAATAACGTTACACCTATCATGTATTACAATGCATTTCACTCCGTCTCTTTCATCTAATGTAACGCTTCGTTTAAAAATGAAGAGTAAAGGAGTGATGTACTACACACCATTATCATTACCATTAATTTTTAATACGCGTCAGAATTTTCCCTCTTAAAAATGATTGTCATGTCAATATAGTGAAGGCAATTAGGTTCTTGGACCGGACTACAAGTTTCTTTAGTCCACTCATCATCACATCGCACATTCTGCCGTCTTCCTTCCTTATACCTTACACGAAAACAAAAAAATACCCTTTTCGTTCCGGCGGAGTGGACTTTCAGAGTTTATGTTTTAAGTTCACTTCAGAAATAAGATTTCATTCCACCTAACTCAAGTAATCATCTCATAAAGACATTTCGTGACTTTATTAAGACAGACTCTTTAATCCTTCTCACAATGAAAATCAGTAAAAAGAGAAAAAGGCTCTGGGAGAAATTATATCCTGGATTCTACTGAAGGAGTACAAAGAGATTTACAATTATTGTTTTGTTATCAACTTTTACAGCCTTTTCTACCTTAAAAAATCAACGCTCCGACAAAAAGGACTTGGAAAGAACAACCTTCAAAAAATTTATAGTATATACTTTACCTGTGTCTGTAAGTATAAAATCGCAATTTAGCAAATGTTAAAGGTCAGATAATCAAGCTCGTTAAAATGAATTAGCAATAAGAAATAAAATCTGGCAAAGTGATCCTTTTGTATTGAGTATTCCATTAACATGTACCTATGTTTACTCATTAGAAAAGGAAAATGATTTACTTTTTAAGTGTGCAGTTGCATCTAGTGCTAACCGTTAGTACCGAAAGTGTAATCATTGTTAGGCGTACTTTTTACAATTTTTATAAGTATTGACCTTCTATCTGTCATTTGGAATATGAGATTTCGTATAAACCACTTTCGTAAACTATACAAAAAGCATAATCGAAACTCCTGCATAGTAAATCATCACAAACTCAGCCGTTCTCGGCCAAACAAAATGCCCGTCTTTGAGCTTCATTACTCAAATAATATCATTTACATACAATTTTCATTTGCAGTTTTAGGTGATACTATAATTACAACTTGCTAATGTCAATTTGCAGAAATGTTTTATCCAAATTGACGAAAATATCTTAAAATGAAATCTCATGAACTGAATGATTTATCTTAAAACTGTTACCTTTTCGCATTCTACGATTGATTTCCTACTAAATATTAATATGTAATCTTAGGATATACAATAGATGAAGCTTTTTGGTGATGGTATAGTTTACAGCTAAAATAATTTGTTATTAACTAACCTGGAAGGCTCTTAATAGAATTCGTCTAGTCAAAGTCGGAGTGACACCGCTCATACTAGTTAAGGTGCTGGATTGAGACTTGCGAAGGGCGGAGGGAGTTGAGGAAGTTGATAGTGACACACTGGAGGGTAACGAGCAATCATCATTAGAACTCTCGCTGTTTTTTCGCCGCGTCCACTTGATCAGCCAACTCTGTAGTTTGGACGGGGGAGTAGGCGGCGGGGTATTGGAGGAAAATGTTGACTGTGACATTGATGTAGTCAACAGAAAAGACGGCCGCTCACGCTGTAAATAAAATGAAACAAAAAATATGTATTTTGACACAAATTCCCATCGAAGTGTCTTACATATAAAAACAGTAGTAAACCTAAATGTGTACATCCATTATTTATGCATTATTTATTATTTTTTAGATGATTCATCACATAATAACACACAAGACTCCCCATAACTTCATATCACCCCTCATTACCAATCTGACGAAAGATACATGACATGACAAGCATTAACGCTTCGACTGAGAAGTCAAACCCAACCAAAATCATAGGTACCTATAAGAATTTTATAATGTATACTAGAGCTATAGACATAATGTAACCGTTGAGTTGTAGACTCGTTAGAGAAATGCAAGCCATAAGATGCAACCCCAAGCCAATCTAAACGCACAGACCAAAGATTCAACCTTTGATACTCTAATGAGATGTTACGGAAGAAGACAGACGTTTATTAGTAACATGATATACGGATGCACATCAAATCAACCTGAGAAATAAGAAGAGACTGTGCCTTACTTGTGTGCTCTGCCAAATATTGCATTTGTATATATTTTACAGTATACACAGTGTATTATCTCTCTAATATAGAGGAAACAAGAATGCTTATGTACACTATAGAATATCTCATGTGCAGATAATACGCATCTTTATCCTTTGTCAGATTAATATACTTAACATAAGTAATAGTACCAAAAGTTTATACTTTACAAGTTCACCGTAACGTGACGCAGTAATACGAATTCCTACGCAGCTACAGCTAACGTTTCATAATGGTAATCATAATCATGGGTGAAGTGAACTAGAGAAAAGTCAGCTCGACTCAATCGATTTGACCCGGTTTCCATATTCGCCCAACTTATGATATAATGCACACATTACTTAGTTGAGATAGGAAATGATATGAATAAGGAACAGAGTAATGTAAGCCAAGGTAAATAGGTACATCCAGTGCATTAACAAGGAAAGCTATAAAATTTGCATACAATCAACCACTCACCTACTGCTAACTGAAAAGTTACTTATGAGATAATAAATATCTCCCTTCTTTTAGATTACTTCTCTGAGCGTCATTTATTTTCACGTATGTACACATGTGGGTATTATATTCCAAGAACACCTAACTTGGTTTGTTCAAGGATCCAATTTAATGATTGATTGCATCACTCTAGCATTTGATGCAACAATTTGTACTGTGAAAGATGGTGTGTTCATTGCGGATAAATTTACAATACAAATGCGGTTGACTATACTGAGAGGGATGTCAAATTCAAGATTTATAATATTTGATGTACAATGCTTAAGTATGTGTGCATCTCCATTTAAGTCTGTGTGCATAAGTAACTGATGCAATGCACATCTCTGCGAATTTCTGCGGTTTCTTTCTAGACAAAGTTCTCTTGTAATTTTCAACTTATTGTATGTATATATTGGTATCACATAATAATATGCTCTTTCTTACCATCCATTATGTACAATATGTAACCACATGATCCCGATATAGTTCAAAATATGGTTCACATTATTTTATTAGCATTAACTGTATTAAAAGGTTTTTCAGGGTCAGTACTCTTCATTTTGATGTTCTTAGATATGCATAACTACATAGATTGTTTCTTTTACATATTATCAGTACTACGTGGTACTACGCGTAGGATTAATAAAAATGTCTTGTTTGACAAACGCACTCATGTATGGCATATTATAATTCACAATATGTAACAAAATAATGTGCTATGGTCAGAAATGGGAGCATTACTGTTGTACATAATTCCGCTATGAAATCCTGAGAGGTAAATTAAGATTATTCATACGATACCCTACGTTTGTCATGATCATCATTATCATAATTACAGTATATCGATAGCAGTTGGTGCCATATTGTGTGTAACACTTTGTTCAAAGTTAAATATATTGCAGCTTAATCGTACACTACACTATAAACCTACTTAAACTACTTATCTGCAGATTGTTGCAGGTATTTTAGTCATTTTTAACTGAATGTTTATGATTTATAGGGTTAGGAATGTCGAGCTTACTTCATAGAATTGATTTTGCTATTTAAAAATTAAGCTAATTCCAATCCCAAACGATTCTTTAGGCTGGCACATAAATATCATTTCGTTGAAAATTAATTTGGTTCTTTGATCGTCTTGCTTGTAAAGCGTATAAAAGACATATTATAGCACTAATGTTATAATTATATTAAGATTGTCGAGTGTTAGTCCTAACTTTGAATGTTAGGACATCTATAACTGTGTATGATGTAGTCAAAGTTCATAAATGGATTTATATGTTACAAGTTTTTTAAGTAGCTC
>JABASH010006055.1:0-11148 GCA_019776445.1 Tomocerus maximus
GATTGAGCATGGTATTACAATATACATAGAATTTACATCTAGACTGATCATTCCAAAAAATTGATATATGTCACTGCAAATTCAATTACTTTAGAAGTGCTTGGGTTACTTATGTAAGGTTTTTGAGTATGTAATACAATCAGAATACATAATTATTGCGTATCCTTTGGAGTAAGTACTTACAATAAACAGTGCCTATATTGAACAAAAAAATAATAGTATTTGGAGTTTTAACCTTTACACGGGCCAGTAATTTTACAATTCCCAGTACACGCCTTTCAACTTTTTGAGTATCATCGCCACAGCGCACAGGGACTAAAAGCTATATGTACTATTCAATTATAGAATTGAGTGCTATTCTATTTTCTCAACCGGTAATTTTTATAGTACCTTGTATAATTCATCTGATTTGTTTTCTGTTCGTTTTTACTGTCTACTAATGCATGCAAGGTACTTAGGTTACCTTTTTGCACTTTGGTTAACTCACATACTTTCAGCATGCTGGCTACATAATACTCAAAATATCCATTTGTAGAGAATACAAATGAATGCGAATTGATGTGTCAATTTTAATCCATATTGATAGAAAGTAAGGAACCAGATTTTTTAGACTTTTTAGACTCCGAGTTAGTATTTCCAAAGCCTCTTTTAGAATGGGATTTATTTTAATCTCATTCTGAGGTGGTATAGTTCCCTACATTTTTGGTGGGTAATACGATTTTGGAAAAATTCTAAGAAAAACTAAAATAGACTAATTTGATGAAATTTGGTGGAAACATCATCTATGCGATACCTACATGAAAGGAAATTCCATCTCAGAGAAAAAGTTTTTTGCCTTGGAAAAAACTTTCTATTTATAATTGTTCAAATTTTTTCTCCCTTAATTTCAACAGATTTTGATTAAAAATGACACATAAATTCATATTCCTATGTACAAATTTATGTGTTCATAAAATGTTTCTCCAGCAGTACGTATGTGAACCAGAGGCAAATAAAGGACGACTGTGTAGTATAGTAACACAGTATGGCTGGGCGAAATAAATAATATTATTACCAGTGTTAAATGAAATTTGTTAGTAAGTAAAATCTCACATGCGTATAAAAATAGGAAAAAAGTGGTATAGTGCACAGTAAATCCCAAGTCTGAAATAGTGAATGTAAATTGTTAGTACTAGACTGGCATTAGTAGTTAAGAGGAGAAATTGAAGAAATTTGTGATAGTAGTGTGCCATTGGAGTAGCTGTACATAATGAAATCCTGTGGTAAATTAGTTTTGGCAACTTGTGCAGTTGGCTTGATTAATAGTGTGCTTAGGTACATCATAACATTGGCTTTAGTTGTCCGTATATTAAGTATTTTTAGAATAGTATAGCAGGTAGAAATATGCACAATATACGTTAATTCTTGAAAAAGTTTTATTATCAGTTACATCAAAAGCAAGTTTAACTTTTTCAATTTCGAAGGAAGTCTGGAGCTAAGATTTGGGGAAAGTGTATAGTTCGCTAATTATAAAAGAGACTACCGGTACTTTCCCTAATATGCACTGAGTGGAGAAATTTAGTTCTGGCATACAGGAACTTCTACTGCATGTCTATCGTTAACTCACTCACACTCCAACACAATTGCTAAATAATATTTACTCTGGGAAAGTTTCGTTTAAGAAGGAAGCACGCTTTCTTTCATTCAATCCTAAGCTGCTCAATTAAGGGCGGAAATGATGCATGAAGTGCAGCACTAAATGATATAGAAAATAAAGAGGTAATTGACCTGACGACTGATCGTACAACCCGGTAGACTTCCTCCAGCGGTACTGTCGTTTTCAAAGGGCGAAGAAACTCAATCGCCTGGCAAGCACAAAGAAGTTCGATGGCAATCACTCGCTCTACATTACGGACTACCTGTTGGTTTAAAATAAAAGTCTTCTTGGATATGCACACCCGGTAACAATGTTTTCCTAACTTTACTACAATAAATACCGGGCCATGAAAACACGAACGATGCTCTTAGCTCCATATATCGAGTATATAATTTGGTTAATGAAAATAACTACTGATGCTGCAACAAATAAATATTTATCATTATTTCTATAATTAGCTTAAGCATCTATAAAAATTATAATTATAGACACACAAAAGGTTAGATATTACTTATAAATACATAAATACTGCATTAAAAATTGTACAATGGTTCATCATGACATTCAATACATCTTAACAGTGCTGGAGGGTTATATTTTTCAATAGGTTTTTTGCACTAGGAAAACATTTGCAAGAAATGCCAGTGCATTATTAGGAACCGGACTGTGTACAGTGGAGTTTACTATAAAAAGGAAAGAAATTTAGCAGGTTGAAAAATGAATATTTTGCATCTATTACAATTATGTCAATTTTTGTGATAATAAATCATAAATTGAAATATAATTCCGGTAGCTAAAGTTACAATACAGTCAAATTAAAAAGCCAAAAGCAGGGAAAGTACTTGTGTGGAATGAATTCTTAAATCTTTGACTCTTAAAATACTTGAATGAATTTGTGTCTTAAAATAGAATTAAGCTGTAAGATATTAAGTTTTTATAAAATAGGAACGCGATACAGAAGTGGTAAATGCGTAGAATAATAATGGAATAATGATGGGTTTAGAGATAGGGAATCTCTGGGAAGATGGAGGCGTGAATGTCATTATTGCGGTGTAGCCGCTTGTTTGCATATGGGGACAATAGGATGCAGTTGAAAAGGGATTGTATAAATATGAGATGCGTGATGTGATGAATGAGATTTGGCGTAGATGATTAATTAGGCGGTGTACCTGAAGAGCCTTTCGAGATGCGAAACCCCCCATGGAGACGTGATCTTCCGTTCCGGCACTGGTGCTTAGAGAGTCCACTGAGGCAGGATGACACAAGACTTTGTTCTCTGAAACTGAAATTAAATACAACATTGTACACGGATCACATAGCATCGCTAATGCTCACAAAATATAAGCACTAATTCCTCTCGCTCAAACTCGCCAAATTTATAAATAAACAAAAACTGAGCAACATCTTTTACCATGCATCCCTTAATTGCATTATGTTAAATATCATACCTGCATTTGGTAGTAAGTAAATACTTTATTCATTAGTAGAGTAGTAGTAGTTAGGTGGTCATCTTTGAAAAATATTGAATAAAGAATGTCTGCATACAAGCAATGTATTCACTAAGCAGAAAAAACTTTTTGTGGACAAGAAAAAGTCTAAAACTTAAATGAATACTTTCCTGGTTTTTTACGTAATTTTCTTATTGTCAACACCTATGACAGCAATTTTTGATCCTGCCTGAGTGTAAATTTTTAAAACAATTACTCCCAACAAAAATATCAGGTGCAGTAAAAAATGTTGCATCAATTCTGATTGGCATATACAAGTTAAATATTGATTTTGTAAATTACTTTTACTTATGGAAAGAAAAATTGTTTGGACATTGAACAAGGATACTGGTAAATATATGTGAAAATTAATTGGCAATCTGTGAAGTGGAGATGGCGAAATTCTGTAGCAACCAAGTTAGGAATTGGCGAGTCTGGCATCCAAGTATCTACATAATTAGTAGTCTACTAATAGAGCATGGTGCACAGATGGAAACAAGTTTCAGGATGCATAAAATCGAACATCCCATTTTCTATTTTGTTTTGATATTATTCTCGAAAATCTCTGAAATGCAATTCAAGCATGCATAATACATATTTACCAGTCCATGAGTTTCTATTCTGTAAATATGTTAGTGTTACTGCAATACGTGGATAAGTGTAGTTAGGTAGTATAGAATATGGGATGCAAATCATGAAGGATATAGCAAGCACGCTATGCTTAATATATTTTGTTTTACATAACACACTGGTCTGTTTAATACATTATTACATTCTGTTTATGTAATGGCAGGAGAGAAAGTTAGGAGCTCCGTTGGCTTTAGTTCCCTGCTTAAGTGACATTCTATTCCCAGTATGACACGTATGCCACTGTATATTCAAATGCAATCGATCCAGCTTTGTGCTGCCACACTCTTGCGAGACTTATCTTTAGCATGCACACTTACCTATTCTTACTTACCTACATATAAAATAGTTACGTTACATTTGCTAGTAAAACCCAAACACACTTTTCCCTACCAAACAAGCGACTACTCAACGCATAAGTAGATAGGCAGCGTGTGTAAGTATCAGTCTGGGCAACAGATAGCTAAGTACATAGTCGTTACGTCCAGAACGAATCTCATGATTCTCTGGTCAATTTCCGTCTCACAGGAGTCCAATATAAACAGGTCCGAACAGTCCGAACACAGATGCTACGAATACGACATTCTACCCTACAACGACAATGCGATGAAATAAAATATTCCAAACTACAATTCTAGCATTAGTCCTAATTTTTTATGCATGATCTCTAATCAATGAACAATTGCGTCATGACTATTTTTAGATCGTCAGCATTTAGAATATCCCCACACAAGTGTTGCAAATGCTGGCAACTTATTCCTGTATCAAAGGAATTTGTTAAATAATTAATTACAAAATAAATGTAAAAAATAGATTTAAAAATTTCAAAAAATATAACATTTTGTGTACAATAACGTCAAGGCCCTGGAATTTAAATGATTATAAAAAAGCTAGATGTCAAATCACTCAAACTTGTTCATTTTCTGAAATCATTTAAAGACACGCAGTTATATTAGATAATAATATGGAAGTTTTAGTACAGATTTATTTCTATGTCAATTCACAATTCGTCAAATGAATGATATCGAATTTCTTTAAATTGAGAAAATTATGTGAATAGATTTAAGTGAATTCGGGCAACGAACACTTTGGATTGAGGTGATTTGATATCTAAAGTCTTTTCGTTGTATAACTGTCATGCAGCGAAAGTGCCAACGTAAAAAAGTAAAAATAACGTAAATTCTAGAGGCCTTAACAGGTACGCATTTTTGACAAGTTTCAATAATAAGATTTTGTAAGGGGATTAAGCTATAGGGATTCGGATTCAGCGTTGGCATAATTCAGGGCATTGAACGTGCCTTATTTGTGGCTATTGTTCTGACGAAGACGGTTCAAATGCGTAAGTCAGAGCAGTGACAGCTCAGTGTAAGATGGAATAAGCCAGCGTATTTGTATATTGTAGTAGTAGGTATTTTTCGTTTGTCGTATCGCCACGGATTTTTCGTGAATTTCTTTGGCATTGGGTTGTGTGTGCCATGCCATTGTGTGAGACGCATAACAATGCAAGGAAATTCCTGCAGAATAAAATAAACCTCGAAAGATCTTTAGAATGGAATTCCATAACAGTTTCATGTATTTATTGTTAGTCTCTTATACTGCGAGTCTCAGGTACGTACGTACAATATGCACAAAGATAGTTGCTTGGATGGATACAGATAAATATTTGGATAACGATTCCCTTATTTATTTTTAGTATTCGTTGCATATGGAATCCAGGCGCATTTTCTTCGTTTGGGCCACGCTCTAGTAACGGCATTCAGATAAATTGTTCGCAGAAACAAAAGAAGAATCCTGTCTTGGTGATAACAGTCATAAGGACGAGTGTACTACATAAACCTACCTTTTCTCCTTTGTATTCTTAGGTAGCTATCTAATTATAATATTGCTGACTTGTGGCCCAATTACTTCAGTAAACTACGTGCATGCACAATTTTTCTTAATGGCAGAATGGGAAAACGAGGAAAACCTACAAAGGAGTTGAATGGGTGAATTTCCCAGCTGTAGCACTATCTTAAAAATAACATTTCAGAAAACAAATGAGGTTACTCGTCTCGTTGTCAATGTCCCACAGCAAAATAATTTACATAGTTTCCGCAATCGATTTATTTTCCGTCTTATCTACTATTTCTTATGTTAAAATGGCTGTCCACTTACTAGAGTGGTCCTTTTTATATCGTGAGTTCTATTCGGATGTGAAAGATAAATGACTTATTAGAGAAAGGAGCCGTAAAAATGAAATTAAGAGAAGTACCTAGTGCAGCTGCAGTGCAGTGAGCCATCATGAAACCAGAGTTAAGACCACCATCTTTGGTAAGGAAGGCGGGTAATTCACTCAGGGCTGGAAAATGGAAGTAAATTCATATAGTTACAAGATACATTAGAGATACTATATGGTAGATATATTAGATAGACGTAGATAGATAGGAAATAATAATATGTGGGTTAGTTGTGAAGGTAAAGGAATAATGTTAAAAGGATAGGGAGTGATTGGAATGCAACGTGAGTATGTGAAATGTAAAAGAAATGACTGAGTGTCAGGACGGCGGATGATAAGTGTGGAGAAAAGGGTTACACTTATCTCAAGCGCTCAGCTCAAGGAAAGTGACAAAGAAAATGAAAAGGAGTCTGAGTGGCTGGAGTGGTGGGACTTTAAAGATGGTTATTAAAGAGGTTATCTAAGGTTTAGTCATTCACCTGGGTTGACTAATCTTTCCGTGCGACGCTCACTCATGGAAGCCAACTCGTGCACACCGATCGCCAGATAATCCAAAACTTTGGCAGGATATTCTCCATGGAAATTCCCGGCAGAGATAATCTCATTACGCTCAGCAAAGACTATCTAATTTAATGTGATTCAATCAGCAAAGGAGCTCATGGCTTCGGATTGGCCTCTGCTCAATGCAATCCTCGCCCGACTATTCCCCACTACAGAATTGCCCAGCCATCCCACGTAGTCTCACGACCATGCCGTGTCACTCAATTCATCCATCCCATACGACACCAGCTTACAAAATCTGCTTACACTCTTGACAATTACACACTCCATGCATTTACAAATAAAGCAGACAGATCACTGTAGACAGACATCAACTACGACAATTCTCTAGTAATAAGCAAGTCAGTACTGAGGTGGACATGCCATTTGTAAACTAGAATATACATGTTTAATTAAGTTATTACTATGTCATTATGAATGAGAAATTTCATACGCAATCAATATAATATTAAATGCATATAATGTTTTTAGTTAGCGAGTTTTACATGCAACGTCATCGGATGTAAATTAAGAATAAGTAACATAGACATGTGAAAGCAGAAGCATGTTATAGGAGCAAGTATGTGAAGTGTAGCCTTCCAGAACGTTTTATTTGACGAGGCTATGTGGATTCGGCTAAAGTAATTAGAAAAGCGTATAGTGTCTGTATATATAGTGTTAGAGGTTAATGAAATCTAGCGTTCACTTGTTTACTGTGTTTAATTAATAAAGGTTAGTTGTTCGTCTTTTGATTCATGTTGGAATCCCATAGCATTTGGGTTGAGGCGTGCCGGGAGCGTAATTACAAGTGCTTGATTATTTGTGTCTATCTGTAGTGCAGGAGGAGTGTCAGTGTATAATGGCATTACAGCTAAATTGAGGAAATAGTTTATTGGTGAAAGTCTTGAAACATTCTTCATATACAAGCGCTGTAACAAGTCGTTGCCTTTGGAAGTTGCGGTGAAAGTCGCTGGGAGAAAGTGGGATTGTTAGCAAAGCAAAGTGAAACAAAAGATAAGTATTCTTGAAACGTACTGGATTATCAGTGGCACTGTTCATTTCGGTCACAATCACACCTCGAACAAAGTCGATCGTATCATGAACGATTCCATGAACTTGAGGACAGCATCGGAGTGTGTACGCATCCTGGACGCGATTGCAGAAACGATGACTCTCTGCCACAACAAGGACTCAAATGATACTACTCAGCATATAACAGCTGGAACCATGCAGTCAAAGACTTGTCCTTCTGTGTCTACTTTTTCTGTCGCTATTGGCATCGATCAGTTAGGTCCACCGAGTTCACTCTATTTAGTTACCTCACCAACTACAGTCCCAACTTCATCTGTGTCATGTCTCCTGCATGTCCGTCTACTCGTCCTCTCTAATTCTCTGTCAGCTTTCTCTTCGTCAACTAACCTTCTTACTTATTTCGATCTTTATATCCTAAGTACACTCGGCTACTAATGTGTGTAAAGTCTAGATAAAGTACGTTCTGTGATGTCGACCTATGCACTCTCACTAGACCTACTTTGCTCCCTATTTAGTTAGGTCTCCTACTACATACAGCGACATACTGTAGTGTCATGATATAAGTATAGTAGTCCTTGACGGAGTACATGCACTACAAGCCCAGATCTATTAGATTCCTGTCGATTCTAGTTTATTTATACCAGAGTGAGAGTGTGTGTCGAGCGTATAGCATAAATGGGGCTTAACTGTACATCGTATTTACGTATGGGAGTCACTGAGTAGTCTTTGCTACGTGTGAGTCTTTCTCCTATCTGTTAGTCCTTTTCTATAAATAACTCTCTGCAAATGTCACCGGGTAAGGGAAAGTACATACAAGTCGAAATGGGCAGAACCGCCAGAGCAAAAGAAAAGCTGCCGGATTTCAATACCTGCAATTTGAGATGGGTACGTCATTGAGTGGATAAGAGCTCGGAGTCTTCTTGCCACGACTGATTGCCCTTTGTGTGGTCGAATGTTTTGCACGTCTAGCCAAGTTAAACAAGAGAAAGTAATCTCATGTGTAAATGTACACAAGACTCATAAACACTGCCTTCTACATACTTACAATCTACTACATGCACAGAATTTTATACCAACCTCACAACGCCCCACACTCATCCTTACCATTACTTCGATACTATCATTACTCCCATTTTACAATACAAACTGCAACACTGGCTAAACGCAATTTACCTCTCCGACCTTTTTACGACTTTAAGACACATGGTTAAACATTACTTATCATTGATAGGTTTTGTTTTGTGGACAATTCATAATATGAATATATAAATATGAATGTCATATTTACATTAATCCTCATCTGGTATAGAAACTAGTAAGAGTATCTACTATTTTTACAAAAGATGCATAAACTGACTGCAATGATTACTATAATTTATGTAAATTAGTAATTACAACTGTCTACTCAAGTTTAAAACCATTCTACAGCAAACCGAAATAAAACCTTTTTGTGTGGTAACACTATCAGGTTGGTAATATCTTAAGTAGGTCTTGTGCTACCATCGGTACATTTGGGCCTTGTTAAGCCATATGAATATGGCCACCACTTCAGTTTGCATTTTTATACGTCTACCACTTACAATATATGTTTTATTACACCATACTTCAGTGCTGTACACAACATAATTAAATTGTTGGTAGTTAAATCATCCCCAGTTCCGAATCCCAAGCACCACTATAGTATTCTAATGATTTTTTTACATCTGGGTTTTACTACAAAGTATTTTAAAAGGGAAATAATAAATGCGACACAGTTTCCAAATAAAAATGAAAGTGTCGGTGTCAAATTCCTACTCTATTTTTTAATCAACGGTATGAATAGTTGAGTGTTTGGACGCGAAATGATTTTATTTAATGGATTCACATTGTAGGAAACCCTGATATTGCACTATTAGTCGTTTAGTTCTCCTTTTGCAACATTTATTTCAGGTTGTAGCGAAGAGTGGGGTATGCTATGAAGTAGTTTCCAACTATGTTCATAAAATGGGAGATAAAATGTGTATCATTTAAATGTTCATCCAGGAGGTAAAAAGCCAAGATTTAGTAGGTAGGCTGTAGGGAAATGAGTACATGAAAGTATGAATGTGGGAACAGATCCGTCTCTTTGGAGGCAATAAATGGAGAATATGAATGCAGATTCTCCAGACAGACGGAGGAATGGCAAGAGCACTTAGGCATGAGACTGCCAAGGTGCTGAGCTGAAGTATTAAGGACTACAATAAAAGTGTGGGTAATGGGAAATAAAAGTGTGAGCATTTAGTTTACCACTGTCGAAAGCTCTGGAGGTGCCTTTCAAGACTTCGAGAGTAAGTGCGGCCACCACATCAGCCTGCTTCCCAATAATCCCGGCTCTCTCCACGGCTTCTGCACCTAACGACGTAATTAATTGAGTCCCATTAATTAACGCTAGCCCCTCTTTTGCATCCAGACGGATCGGCGTTAAATTATGAGCTTCAAGGACCTGTGCAAGATATTAATCGCTATGAAACTGTTTTACATTCATCCAACTCGTGTAATCTGACGTATGCGACGGTTGGTCGGTCGTGACTTACGTATTTGGCGTCTCCCCAACCCGTCTCCGGACTCCACATCTTCCCTTCACCCATCAAGCCCAGGGCCAAATGGGCCAACGGTGCCAAGTCCCCACTTGCCCCTACCGTCCCTTGCTCAGGAACCCAAGGGAGACACGAGGCTATGTATCATCACTTTATTTACATACGACTTATACTTATGTCATGTGTACTATGTCTAGGGATAGTGCAAGCACAAGGATATAGTCAGGGAATGAAATTCGGGTTGTTGGCATACAAGACTGGCTTCCTTCCACACAACAACTAGAGATTCTCGCATGGAAAACAAATGTCGCTTTTGAGAAAAGCTTTCCATTTTGTAAGCAATCGCCGTCGCTTCCACCTTTTTCTTTGTGTAAAGCTTGTGGCAATTCAATTTGGCTGCAATGCGTGACGGTTTTGGGCTCCCTCCCTCCCGAATATTTTTGAAAATCTCAAAGAAAGTGGGAAGAATTATTTTTCTTAACTTAAATGGCTTCCTGCCTACTATTTGTCAGCTTTAGGTCGGGAGAGGAAGAGAAAGCATATGAAACGGTTATGTTCTCAAAGCTAATAGCATGATGTAATGCTAAGTCATTAATTATTCTGTCAGTTCAGGATCCGTTCTTTTCCTGTGATCGAATCGTGTGAGCGGAACCAGCTTTGAGCTGTACACTGCATGTCTTGGGATTTCCTTGCCCGACTTATCCATTCCAATGGCCATCGCCCATATTCTCTTTTCCACCTACCCGGCTCTATTTGTGGCTGTTTCGCTGACTTCCCAACACACCACACTGCCCTAAACTTTCTTCCATGGGCCCACTTATGCCTGTCCTGTGTACCAAAGGTACGAGATATTCTGCCATGCCACTCACTCCCCAAGTTAATGGTAACGATAAGCTATATGTAATGTATCCAGTGTTGGGATTTTGTCCACTTTTTTGTATTTTGTCCAGGCCGGTGGACAAAATGGACAAAATGGACAAAAAGTCAGCCTAAAGTCCAACCAATCAAATTTTAAATAGTTAGAGGGTGAAATATTGCCTAAAACTAAGAAAACAT
>JABASH010006056.1:0-11147 GCA_019776445.1 Tomocerus maximus
TAGTGCTAAGATAAATATAAGCTGAGCGATAAGATATGTAAGTAGGTACCACATCAACATACTTATTATACCTTTACATTTTGCTAAAAAACCACATCTCTAATATACACATGTGCATACAAAATCCACCTATTTAAGTGTTTAGTATAGCAATAAATAGCGGACAGGCAAACGATATACAATGTATATTAAATCATACGAATTTACTTTTAAAATTCAATTATTCGCAAGAAAAGGAACATTTGGAACTATACGACTACAAATTAGAATATGTTACCTTAAATCACGAAAACGTTGGTAAATAGACCTTTCTATCATTAAGCTATTGTTAGCTGTTTTGTCAGTACATTCTACAGGAAAAGCCTAGAGTTTGTGCACCAAGATATCTACACATTGGTGTATAATGAGTTAATAGGTAAATGTATTTTATTTGTGTCAACATAAAAGGGCCTACAAAAGTATTTGACTTTTTAAGATGAGTTTGGGCTACACCAGCCAAGAGCCAAAGCATCTGACTCTCATCTGAGTATATAGGCATTAGACAGTATGCGAAACCCATAGATGCCTTTAGAAGCAATATATTATCAGTTCATTTCGGTTCAGGTAGAGCACAACAATAATGTGTTAGTATCTGTATATGTATGCATGCTACAGAGATAGGTATCTTTATAAAAGAATAGAATGGAAAATACAGATTTCGCATTTGGTAGAGTCGAGAGGGATTTTCTCAACTAACGCTAACTCCTTCGTTGAAGACCAACAGATCAAGACAAGAAACTCAAAACTCTTCGTACACCAAAGTCATCCATCCATCCTACCTCAACCCTCAGCTTCTACTGAAACATTCTAGAGTAGTAACACGCAAAACATACCTAGTCACAAATCGCACACACAGCCCAACAGTTAGTAAGTAGTTAGTAGACGCAGACAACAAGTCTTGGTATTTGAATTCAGTTACCTACACTCACTTGGGTTGAGAGAACTTTATTTCTTAGGAAAAGCTAGTGCAAAACTCTGAGAAAACGACGAAGACCAGTTTTATTCTCAGGACACACACACAACTTAGTAGTGATACTAACAATAAGTGTATTTACTAAGACAATACAGCGAGTGTAGGATTTAAAAAATCATTTTGAGATTGTGTTGTCTAAAAAAGCAAATAGAGTGAAACAACGTGAAATACAAAGTTGGAATAACACCACTGACTTCCGAAAACCGCAAGATCTGTTTTTCGACAATTCTGCGGTAATTCCTATTTTCGTGTGGAAAGTCTGCGAATTCGTGTGCTATAAGAGAGTCGGTCTTTAAACGTTTTATTGTTAACCTGTCATGGGAAACTTGAGGCGAGAGGCTGGATGAATAGGTCGATTACATAAACATTGTCCCACAGTTAAACTTTTGAATCGCATCCATAGGTATCCTTATTTAGGCACCTAACAATTAAAGATCAACCAAATTCTAGAAATCACATGTAATAAATGTTTGGTGCGTAAAACTCCCTGCTGGCACAGGGGAAAATGGAATCGTGCTCATAGGAGAGTAAACAGTAAAAAAGTATTTTTTCCATTAATAGAACTGTGCAACAAGTACATGTAATATTTTCTACCTTCCGCCAGCCAAGTTCAGAATGGGAAATAAAATTAAACACACGCACCGCTGAGGAAGAAGCTACCGATACAAATAATTGGATTCCATAAAGGAGTTTGATTATAACACAATAACAGAACATCAAATTGATTCTCAATTCAGTGCGGTGTACTACGTATGTAGTGTTGCTTGCTGTCTCACAAACAATTCATAGGCTTTAGAAATTGATATCAAAGAAGAAGGATTCCTTCTTTCGAAGGATGCTAGTTCATCTAATAATCTCAAATACCGGAATTTGGTCGGTTGACTGGACATGGTGAATAAAGTGAAGCTTATTTTTTCTTACGAGTTACCATACCAAGTAAAGGTTCAATGTGAGAAGCATCTGATACAGAAAATATATTGAAGTACATCTACTTCACTTTACACTACACCTGAGACACTAATCTTTACTCCTCCTCCTCTTTCTCTATTAAAATCTTCGAATATTTTCATTTCCTACTGTAACAGAATCTCATTTCATCAGCAGTGCATGTATACCAAACCAACTGAAACCGATGGCAAGGTTGAACATATAACTAGCACTGTTATTTACTTTAACATACAAGTTACTAGCCACCTTTGAATACTAACTAATTCTAAACCAGAACTAAAATATATTTGTGAGTATATGAGCAATAAGGAATGAGCAACTGGCCAACACAAACTTAAAGGCACTTGCACTCATCAGTGAAACAACGGAAATCATCAAAAGGGCGTTGCACCCCGTAATTCATTTTCGGTAAGGAAGAAGTCTCTAATCCAATTTGTATTTAGTAAATAATTAGGTTCAAACCAGTCTCGAGTCTATAACATCCAATTTCTTTCGTAAGGAACCAACTGACGGTATATCCCAGATCCACATTCTCCTCTGACAGGAATTCCTATCATAAGCATGACCTTATACTTCTTCACGTACGCAATAGTTATATATTATTAAGCAAGCATGCCTAGCAGCATTAAGTGTGTAAACGCCTTAATTTGTAGCGAGATATTTCAACTTGTTAACTACCAACGTACTAACTAGACTCAAACATATACGTATATCCTTAACATTATTACAAATGCCAAATCATTTTTACGCTGGTCTTCCTCGGGAAACTTAAAAGCCGTAACAGCACAATACAATTACAAGCAGGAGCAGAGGGAGACCACTTACACATTTTATACTTAACGAAGACAGTAGAATCCATATAACTATTGCCAATAGACGATAGCAACCTAAAAATTACAAATTTACACAAGCTATAAAAAGAATTAATTTTTATGTACCACTTACCACGAGCTGGTAGACGGAGAACAATCTAAATCTACTTTTAGAACACATCTTACCTAGATAAATACATTATACGATGAGATTTCAACTTAGTATTAACTAGCAATTTGTGATATGGCTTTTGGCAATCCAAATATAACTGTGAAATATGCGAATCGTGATTAAAGTCAAAATTAACATAAACATGACGACAAAAAACACAACTTAAAGGTACGCATATATGCAGTGTGAAGAGCGTTAATATTTATTTTCGATTTATTTATTTTTTATATGTCTTAACTGACATTTTAGAGTAAAGAACAGCCACACGCACACATTAGTTATCTATAGTGAAGAAGAATACACTTTTTATCACAGATTTCTAACCAAGCAATATAAATTCTGACCAAACCAAACGATGGAAGAATTATTTCCGGTTTCTTCCGATGGGTACCACAACATTAGCCATGTGTGACATGTGTACATGTACAAGATGTACATTTGCTTTTCAACTCTCATTCATGTAAAAATACACCTGGACTGCACTTAATACATTCTATTCAAATCATTGTTTCCATTTATCCCAGATGCTATTTACTATACGTACCATATAATATTATAATAACTGTAGGTCCAGGTACCTATGTGAAATGTGAATGCGGTTACTACTAAAGCACTTTTTCAAAAAGTACAAATACATACGCACATATCCTTATAATTGTATTGTACATAGGCTGTACATTACGTGCGTATATAAATATTAAGTATCACAATAATCTAATATTCATAGAATTAAATAGAAAGAAAAACATAAAGATGCAAGTAGATAGGTAACCATGTTCAATATTTCTAGTAGTAGATACTACTATCTGTACATAGAGCGTCTTCAAACATTAAAGTTCAATGTGTCACAGTCATGTAGGTTTTTTTCTGCAAAATTATTACCTATACCTATCCTAAATTGCAAGTACACGAGTAGAGCTTCATTATTTTAATTAGCACACTATTAGTGATTAGTTGACTAGGGCTAGTGCCATCAGATCTGCGCGTGCCTCTACTTGAAGAAAACATCATTTTGTTTGCATTGCGAAAAACTGGGAACAGAAACCTTTAATTTATATTTTTAATTACCTAACTATTTAAGTTATATAATGATATTGTTTCAATTTCAACTATCTAATAGCACGTTATCTCGCCCCAATGCATATAGTACTTAATTAGCAACGCAACAATCCCTTAGGTTTACAAACCTGTTATTTCTGTTTACTAATTTCACATTTTCAATGACTAATTTGATTCCAAGGGAAAAACATGACGCGACACAATCTTTTCCAATTGCATACCTAAAGAACACACAATCACACAATGCATACCATTGAACGGTAAATTATTTTAATTTGCCATAGACAACTTAAGAGTAATAATACTAATAATTAAATTGTCATTACTGAGAAAATGAAAAGATCTTTGATAAAGATACGAGTGACAAGCATGAATTGTCATGTTATTCGCCACGAGTAATAAACAAATTGCTGCTTTCGTAACGAACATAATTTGACTAAATGAATCTGAAACGGCGTAGGTATTTATTTCGAATTTGAATCAACTAGTCCATAATAGGTCCTCACTCTCTCACACGAAGAATAGTTAGCATCAGTCAGTGTGCGTATATCTGAGACATTCTTAGGTATATTATTTTAGGCAGGGATCTAGGTATATCTTTACAATTACAAGTGTCAGCCCGTGCATGCAATTTTGTTTCACGCAAATGATTTAGCACCTACTTTTCCCTCCTGAACTGATTAGAAATACAATATATTACTATTCATTTCGATAGCCATGCCTTTTACAGACAATGTCGAAATTCCTCGCAAACTTATTTATTAGGGCTTCTTTCACACTTTGAATTGACATTGATACACCTTATTCGTAGATAGTCATAGACAACAGCTAAAATACAAAGCAACCATTTAGACAAATATTCGCAAATAAACACCTTCAATTGTGTCAGTGTGCTCTGTGCTATATAGAATAATCCTGCACTAACAAGCATTGACATGGTTAGCTTAACTTAAACCGCACATCTCTGTAGCTTAAGACTCTTATACAAATAATATTAAACAAATAAGTTTATCCTGCACTTCACTCAAAATCAGTCAGTCACACTCACATAAATACAAATCCAACAAGTGCATGGCTTGGAAACATATCTCTAAGACTCTTACTTACGAATTAGAAATTTATGTCTGAAAGATTCTCATTAAGAACAAACATTTATGTGCTATTCGTTTGTAGACCTAGATAATATTACACATAAATAAATACTACATGCATATAATATGTACATATTCACTTAAATGTTATATTCTCTATCAATCTTAACAGTTACACTCAAAACAGAATAGATATGCAAAAAGATTGAGTTACAAAACCATCATACATACACACATTGCTTGGGTAGTGCACTTGTCTACTTATATATTCTGTAGAGCAAGTGCGTGTACAGGTAGTAGGGTAAAAGTGTCGTTTGTAATTGCACACTATGCATTCTGAACATGCCAAATACTGAAAAAAGGTGAAATATAATGTTACATATTATTTTGCATTGCAACGCACTGAATTGCAAACGGATTATCTATACCAAGCATCAAGTCTGGGTTATTAATATTATAAATGCAAAGTTGTGTGGCACAACATGTTTTACAATTATTACACATATTATTTATGCATGGTATTATGTAGGGTCACATTCATATCGACCTACATCTACATAGTGGCTGGTTACAAAAATTAAGGAGAATCCGTAACCCATTTTGTTCAGCAAAGCAGATATCACCGTAACCTCTAACACTTGGTCAAGTCTTTTAGTTACAGCAGAGCTAGAAGAATCCCTAGAATATAAATAAATTGAGATTTATTGTACAACTAGTCTAGATCATCTTAGAAATTGTCCCTGTCATCAGTAAATAGAACTTTGCTTACAAAAGAAGTGAACAAAGACAGGTCTAAAATAAACCATACTTTTTTACTTAACTATTATATTTAATTTTACCAGAGGCTCTTCTAATAAGTATACGTCAGCATGCATCATCTTTCTGTTTGCGATGTAATGCCACAAAAGTAAACCAGACAAGATAACGACATCCAATTGAAATTCAAACTGAAACAGTGCTCAAATTAACCGAATTTCAATGATGCATTCAATTTCATAAAAAAGATATGAATACCTACTCATAATTTGCATGAGACACCAAGTCGTGCTGAAAAATCTTAGTTGAAGCATGAAGAAAATGCTCCATAATCAAAGTAGATTACTGTAAGAAAACCACAGTCACTCGTCATTCCCCAACTGTTTAGACATATTGCAAGTATGTACATATGTAAGTGTAAAACCAAATTTTCAATTAATATGGTGCATACTTTGGTACACAAATTTACATTGTGGGATTCCAAAGAGACAGGCTAAAGAAACAAGTGAAATCACTAAATTAAGTGCTAGTACTATTAGTAGTTGCATGTATTCTGCATGCATTGCGTACAAAACCACTGAATGTAAATTATAGCAATAGATACTGATACTACTGAATGCTATGACGCTGACGCTAGTATTATCACAAAAGAATACGAACCTTACGCTTAGCATAATTAATTTTTTCATAATAAAACAGATAAGCATGCACTAGGAGTTAAGAGACAGAGTTCCTTATTATGTAGGCACATCACTCTCACTACATATACCGATGTTACGATTACATGCACATAAACAATGATAATGGCAAACTAATATACTACATCTCTATAATTTTAGCTTAGTAGGTACGCACATTACATGTACCCAATGACTTTCATTTTCTGTTAGTTTCATTTATGAACGTTTCTTGGTTGGGTATTTTTCATTTGGAAACACAATTTTGATGTAAGAAACTCGGCAGTTAATCTTAAGTGGGAATAGTAATCTTTATTCCATTTCATCCACATAAAAACTAAAGACATGTTAGCAGATACTAAAAAGAATTCTATTTTAATCTGATAGCAGTTAAATCTTAGGTATATCTCCTGCCTACGACAGTTTTATTGTGGTATCAACTAAATGATATTACTCCCTGCCCTGCTAGCTCAGATCATCAGTTCATGATACACTTAAGAAATGTAGTAGACCCATACTTATTGTCAGACGCATTTTAAAAAATTGGGAGTGCGCATTATAATAAGTAGTTCTATATGCGAGTGTACTCCGAAATCTTTAACTTTAGTACCACAGACAATCGCAATAAAATTGTTTGATTGCGTTACGCTGCACTAATAAACTGTGTCTAATTGGGAGAGCGCATTATAATAAGTAGTTCTATATGCGAGTGTACTCCGAAATCTTTAACTTTAGTACCACAGACAATCGCAATAAAATTGTTTGATTGCGTTACGCTGCACTAATAAACTGTGTCTCTTTGTTGTAATACCTGACTTATAATGTGGACAGTTATTCAGTTATTGCTGCAATTCCATTGTACGTCATTTCTGCACAACGTACCAGTATACTTATGACATATTTGCATACTGAGACTATGAGACGGAGGAGATACCGATTCTGATTGTGAACTATTTTAACAAAGGACAATTGAAAATACAATACAAAGCGTAGGCTTTTATGAATACAATGGATTTTGCAAGAACACATATAACTAGGTACATTAATCATTTGAGTACCGCAAAAATATTGGGCTACACAAAAGCACAATACAAACTATTTACCTCGACAATGCCTATGTCATTGCAATAACAGCAAACTCAATATAATATATACGGATGAGGATCTTTGATTTAACTACTCTGAGAGCTTAGGGTGTCAAGAAGTAATGCAACAATCAATAAGTGGCAAATACTATCTAAGGTGCAACTGCAACTGTACTAATACTTAACTTGCTAAGCATTGTAAGCATAGTCAAGTCTATCATTGCTTCTTAGTTACTTTTACGACTTCTCTGCTATGCACGTACTCCTTACACAATAACCATTTACTACAAAATAACAGTACTATTACAAGTAATTTTATTAAGTGATTAAATTAAAGTGCATTATTCTACATATTCTACATACATAGTGAGTTAGTGTTTTGCTATACCATGTACAGATATAAAAAGACACATGCATAGTAGACCTGCAATATGCATTGTACTATTTAGTAGTGAACAAACTACTTATAAATGGGTTTTAAGAAGATAAGTGCTAAACAGGGTTTCAGGTGACAGACAGATCATGTTTACTACAAAAGACTTATTAATGGAGTTACTATTTCATTGTAGAATGCACTATAAAACAGGTACATAGGTACATATGATTTCTTTAAAATAATAAATGAACATTGACTACTGTGAACTACCCACTTTCAATGAGCATCCAAATTGCTAAGTATCAGCATCTACTTACTGCAGACTATACTTAAAGGAGTGTATACGTAGTTACTTATTTACGAAGTATTTTCCCAATCTAATGAATACTTGAATCTACAATGATAAATACGGGGAGAGTACAAAGTAATTCTGCATAATACCTTTTTATTCATGATTTTATTGTTGGGTAATTCAAAATCGTGCAACACTTAACAACAGCTAGGTGCCCATTACCTTGAGAAATACGCATTACAATATAAATAGAATTCTGCTTGGCCCTAGTCCTTAGGTTACATTACATTGACATACAAAAAGTAAACTTCCGTATGAAATTCACCAAGCGCAACGACTTCAGTTGCTCTACTCTAAAGTTTAAACCTAAACGAACTAAATACTAAGTACCACGGTGCAATAATAAGGTGTGTAGTCAGATTTTTGATACAGAATCTGTACATGTAGAGCACCTCCTGCATCTCAACAAATGTGCAGCGTAAAGAAACAACGACTTAACAGTAGCTTATGTACTTGTAGGGCAGAATTGAACATGCCTTATTCAATACTTTAAAGCTCAGAGACATTCAAGAGCATTCTAACTTTGAAAAGCGATGAATATTACATAAGCATAAACAACACAATAATAATATCCACAGTTGAAACAAGTTTAATTTCTCTGTGTAGACAGTATTTTTCAAGAGCAATTTTCGTAAGGACTTGCAACGCTCTGATTTAGCCAAGTCTATGGTAGACCATTAAAAGTTTAATGCCATGAATGCACGCATAAATGCCTATTAATATTCACACACAATCAGCTATAGGTCAATTATAGATGGGATGTTTTTGTCCATTAATTATGCTATCACCACCTTACATGTATTTATTATTTACACAAGCATTAACTTTCTCTATTATCTTTAAACATGAATGTTTGGGTAATAAATGTAGAAAATATAATACTTCTATAGTTTTTTTCCAGTATTTTGAAAAGCTTGGCTACAGTTAATGAGCATCCTTAAGATGTCGGTAATTATTCATGTATTACGTCACGATCTCATGTTTGTTGTAGAAAGTGAAATATTATATTTTATTGTTCTGTGGTTCGATTCATGTGGATTAGATGCTTTTAATTACAGAAGAAAAGATACGTGAAGCGATCATGCTACCCCGTACATAATAATTAGCAACATCATAATGATAAACATATCTTTGCTTTTTTGCAGTAATGCATTATCAGCACATTTAGATAATAAAATTACTTACTAGATGATATTTGCACCACAAATAGAGCAAACAAGCTTTATAATAGAACAGATTAGCAGATAATTATGAACATTATGAAGATAATAACAACAACAACGTTTCGGGTTTGTTGTTTATTTATTACAACGTTAACACACCACATAGCTAGGCCAAAAAAATCCAACCAAAGAACATTATAGCAAAATCGTAATGCTAAATTACATCAAATCTGCTGTCATTTAACTTGTATCTATGCAAGTCAATTCTACAAGCTATAATCGTATGTAAAATAGAGCGATTGTAATCTGAGATTTATGTGAACATGAATGATATTATATAAATATTAATTACCTAAGCGCAAAATATTTATCAGAACAAAATCAGCACTAAAGTTTCATAAAGCAAAAATAGGGAGGTTTATTGAATACCTCTTCTAATACCTTACCCAACAAGAAATAGATTCGACTTATGATTATAGAATATCTAATAAAAATTATAGAATTATAATAAGTATTTCAGTGAACATTAAGATCAGCGAGAAGATTCTTTTGGTGTTGATTTAAATTATTACATTAGGTATGTCGCCAGCCGCGAATAGTCAACAATGTCAGTTTAGAATGTCACGCA
Source organism: Tomocerus maximus (assembly GCA_019776445.1). NCBI lineage: Eukaryota > Metazoa > Arthropoda > Collembola > Entomobryomorpha > Tomoceridae > Tomocerus > Tomocerus maximus. The sequence continues at coordinate 10,132 of JABASH010006056.1, forward strand.
AAGTTCAAATGCTACTAGAAGGACTCCTTTCAAAACTAAAACTGATTCATACAGTTAAAATTAAATAGTTGACAATGTTAAGATAAGTTCACCATTTCTACCGCAGACAGACCCTTTTCTATTTATATGTAAACATATGTGTCAAGCAATGCTTAATAATACCTAATATTATATAATGCTTTATAACATTATGCAAATGTCGTTTCTTCAAATACAAATACCTTTAGAGTAAAAATTGCCACGAAAGTTTATGGAAACTTTGGTATTGGTTGGGAAATGTCATGGTGTCAACCGCACTGAACGTTATATAGATTACAATTTACGACAATGCATTAGTAACACTCTTACTTCACTATAAGGATTGAAAGTTTAACCGTATTGCAGACGCAAAATTAAATTCGTAAATCAGTCTAAAAACCAAAATCCTAAGTAGCACATAGAAGTCTAAATACTACGAACTCAGTTTATATTGCTTAATCAAACGAAAACTGAAATTAAGCTGTTAAAATGAACCAGACGTTTTCTATTACGAAATTAACTGCATTGTGATGTGTTCTCAATGATTCTAAATATACGTGCATATTGAGTTGATCCTTATGGGAATTACGAAACAATATAAACTAAATGTATATTGATCTATATTAGGATTTAGGATTACAATTTTAACAATTTCCACTGCATTGTGTTGGAAATCGGCTTTAATGAAATCAGTTAAGCGCTAACACGGCAATGTACTTTTCAACATTCGTTAACCTAACCTTAAGTTTTACCATACCTATGTAGCTAATTTCAGTTAGGTACTGAAATGGTATTCAGTATCCTACATTACATTGTTGATTGTTCCGACTCACACGAAGCAATATATCGCAACTAACAAGTTTGAAAGCCTTAAATTTATCGCAATTCATTCTTTTCATCCATTGAATTCAAATTCATTGAATAGCAAAACAACCAAAGCCACGTAAATGAAGAATTCCATGTCACTTAACCTTTACATAAGGCTAAAGGCCATCATT
>JABASH010006057.1:0-11146 GCA_019776445.1 Tomocerus maximus
TACTTTATACTGCATATGATGGGACAGAGGTTTGTGTGTTTGTATGTTCTATCCTCTCTCACTCAAGGACTCAAGGCACTATAGTCCAAGTTCTAAGCGCGCTGCCTGCACAATAGTTAGGCGTAGAAAATTGGTGCTTCAATACTTACCGGTGCCACATTTGCAATATATACTCTTTGCCTCACATTTTTCTACTATTACTATTGAAAAGCCGTTTTCTTAAAAGAAAAAGTGGACTAATTGTTGATCTAAGTAGTTTTAAAAGTAGTCTAATTGCTCGGTCTAAGTATGCTCTATTATTTCACATTAATCTTCAGCAAACCAGCTAGATTCCTTTTGTGTGAATTTCTTCACTACGTTCGGGTATATTGACGGGCTCGTTCTTGATGAGACAAAGAAACATACGCGGAAGTTTGTGTTTCATGTTAATCTAATCGATAGTCGGCACACCGGTAGATCAGTACCTAAGATATTAATATTTGACAAGTCTCAAGATTAGTGGCAAATAAATAATTGCTTTTAATGTCCTCATCGCCTATTATCATTGTCATTAGCTTGCTTCCTAGTATTTATCTGCTGAAGTTGTATTTATTCTGCAGTCTGTATTTGCAAAAAGGGAAAATGACATTTCCGTTGAAACTGTCGTCATTTGTGTCTTGCATTATTCCATGGAAGTTTGTATGCACGTGTATTTCTTTCTACTAAATGGAAATAATGACATCCCCTCATGAGTCAGGTTAATATTGAGAATTCCACAACATTTTAGTTGTTCCTTTTTACCATTTTGCCCATCATTGTCATTGTAAGTCTAGGAAGATAGACAAATGGTAAGGTAATTGGTAGCTGTAAGCATACTGCCGGACGTGCCGGAGCCAAGGGCTTCTAAAATTTCCATATACTGAGTATGTTGTCAAAATTAAGTTAACTCAATTCAGATGAATTTTGCTGGGAAAGTAAGCTACAGTCACTATCTATGTGTACAGAAAGATTTGGATGGCTATTTTGTGGGGAAAGTTTTCTTTCTCAACTGTAGATGTCAGACCATTTCTAATAGTTTACATAGAAAGTAGCACGTCCCAATAGCAGATTTCTCTTTTTCAAATGCTTACTACTTTCACTACCCAAATGGTGGTGATTTACTCTTTCACTTTTACAGGCATACAAAAATATAGCTTATTGTTGTCATTGTTTGGGTTATTTATTAACGAATGCTTTGCAAATAACTAGTTGTCCATAATGTCGAAAGTGATGTTTGTCTAGGAAGCGCAGCAGGAAAGACAATGAGTAACATTGTCGACTAGTCGAGTATGAAATGAAGAGCTGGCTAGTTTTGAGTTAATTAAGTGATGTACTACAAGAAAATGTTTTCTTGCAACTTCACTCATCAACTGCATAATTAAATATTAGCACGCACTTCTATTTACCGTGACATCCCTTCAAACAAAGTGCCTTAAAAGACTTATTGACATTGATGTGACATTATTATGGGAAAACCAAATGAATCGGCCAATAGCTTATTTCAATCGAGAACAAATAGCCTCGTCGCTCATTTCACTCGGTTACCATTGCATTGTTCTCAGTCGATAAACCGTATGAAATGGAAATATTTAGTAACTGTTCTCGCAACACATGCTTGCAGTCTGCAAAGTATTCTTGTGGCTGAGGAATGTTCTTCTAGGATGAAATAATTTATAAGTACATACAAGTATTCAAGATACAAGTGACTTCAAAAATGCCAGCCAAAATGGAATGGGAGAAGAATGGAAATATTTCAAATAAATTGCCGGAAATAAAAATATCGTTTGTAGATTAATATTAATATGTTACATTGAAAACAGATTACTATACTTATTTGTGTTTTGACTCTGGAATAATTTCGTTATCGTAATTTGGGTAGGTGGTTCATCGGCTCAATATTCCACGCTAAATTTTATCGTTGATTTCTCCGTCGGGATATTTAGTATAGAAGAGGTAATACTAGAGGAGTTGCGGGATGAATTGGGATGATTAGAAGCAGTAAATGTGAAGTTAAGGTGGAATGTGGATTTACGTAAACCACATGTTGAATGAGATGTTATGCACCTAAGGAAACGGAAAAGGACAGAAAGAAGATCGTAGATGTGGAAAGTTTAGGGTAACGATAAGCAAGGTAGAGTGTAGTCTGGGATGGAGTTTTAGAGTAAAATACGGCGATCCGATTCTTCCGGCTCCTTGGAAAAGGAAGGGAGAGCACATAGGAGCAACAATGAGCCTGAAGCACACATCCCTGCACAAGTTCAGCATGACGAATCCTCGGGATGGAAACTCTGAAAGTGGTGGGCTGTAGTAATTCCTAATGTAACACTCCCGTATGTAGTGCATAGTGGTAAGAAGATTCCGAAAAGGAAGCGGGCTTTGCTGGTCGTGCAGTGTGCAACTGAAATAACAACATAAAGCTTACTACTTACTTACTACAGGAGCGGGTGAGCTGTGGAAACGACGCAGCGCAAGAGAAGAGAAAACGGAGTGGAGGCAGCTTAATACGAACTGGAGAATCTTAGTACTTCAGAGCAAGAGCAACGAGCCGAACAAACGAAAACTACCTTATTATAGTGTAGCTGGAAACCAAAAGAGTTAACACTAAATCTGAAAAGACAGCCTAGATGTACTTCAGACGGCAGTCAATTTACATTCACATCAATGTACATCTCACCACAGAAACATTAACAGTCAGCACTACATAGTAAATTGTCTGTATTTAAAGAGAAAACGACAACTTTCTCCACTCCCACTTTTAATTTCCAAAATCTCACATCAAAAGAATTGTAATAACTGGACGGATGACTGATTGTGGTGAGGTGAGTTGACGAAAGTATTAAGAGTGACATTCGTAGTAGTTTAATGGTGAGTGGTGAGTGTGAACGGTGACGGAACTCTGAATTTCAACTCCAACAGCCGCGTCCCTCCGACTAATATCCTTTTAAAGCAGAGGCAACGTGACTGATTCCAGCAGTTGGGTGAGAGTAATCGCTCAGTTACATAATACTCCCTGTGAACTCTTTCTCCACACATCCATCTCATCGACGATCGCTCTGGCTTTCCTACTAAATCCTTTTTTACCACAAATGACTGTCGAAAAATTGCTTTCTCCAACTTAATCGTTTTCTTTTTTGCAGTAACAAACTGCCCTGCTGATTCCAAACGTTTAGCCAACGGAAAACTAAGTTCCCTCCTAGTTTTACATTAGACTTGTGTGACCGATTATATTAGAGACTTTCATCCTTCGGACCTCATTGTTATTAAGTCAATTGTGAATCACGAAACGGAGCTGGGCTCAATGAACTGGAACTTTATGGTGAGCCGGACACATGTATTCCCTTTGCTTAACATGACTCCTGCCACATTTTTCATCCTCAATACTGACCTTCTGTGCGACGACCGTTGTGAACTTAATGCCACACGCTGGACTTGATTCTATATCCAGCTTTTCAATTCACCCAGATATACTCTGCGTGTTTTTGTCAACGTATGGAGATTCTCTTCTTTTGTCAACAACCTCGTGCTTTGTGAATCTACAGTACTTTAGTATCTGCCAAACTGTATCTGTTGCACGCAATAGAAGTAGTTAAACGGATTGACCTTAAAGTATACTTCGTGGTCTACTTGTTAACAAACTGCTACTTAACAAACAAGTAATTAAGTTCTAACAAGCAATGCCTACATCAAATCACCACGGATTACAAATAGTACTCCAACTTTGAATATTCTCAGCCCAAACACAAATATCAGAATGTATGGAATGAGACTTTTCATCTTCACTCTCCTTTCTCATCTCCTCTTGATCAACATTCCCAATGCAGATGGAAACAAAAAGAGCCAGAGTGAAAACGAAGCCAAAAAAGGTAAGTCTTTTTCCTATCATTATTATTTACTCAAAAATGATGCAAGGTCTCACTGACTAGTGACTACTGTTGATGTGCAAGAACTAGTAAGTCCCGGAAAAATTGTTATTATTATGTAATCAGTTATATAAATCACTCATAGTGCACAACAGTGTATATAACTTAAACCAATGTGCTCATTACGCTAGAAATTCTTTTATGTCATGCTCATGTAATCTTATTAACCATTTACTGCTCTTACCAAATAGCCAACTAAATACGAATCAGGCTTTACTTGTGAACTGAGTTTTGCAGATTTGTTTTTCTCCTCGATTTTCTTAGAATTGCTATCAAAAAATTACTTTGATCTATTCTTCGTCTTTCTTTTGATAACTTTTTAATATTTATAACTGTTGTGATAGGTTGAAAAGATTATATAAACTCCATAAACTTTAATATTATACTTATGGTTTGCTACTTCTATTGACGCTTTTTTCTGTAAATGTAATGGATATCCTTTCAGTAATTAAATAACTTAAAAGATGAAAGTTGAAAAAAAATGTAGCAAAACTGTAGTAAAGATATAATCTGTCTTCAGATTTGTAATAATTGACAGAAAGCTGTTGTTGAATTGAATATATTTTTCTTATTTCTATTCTCAGACGTAATTGGTTTGTGAATATAGATGTTTCATTTGCTACATTGTAAGTCGTAATTGTGTTTGTTTCGAAATTAGCGTGTCGCTATTCTTCAGTGATGAAAGAGGTAGAGGGAAGACAAAGAGAAGTTTTGTATCATGCCCCGTCAAACTTACAAGGGAAATAATTGATATTTTCACTTGAATTGATGAAACATTAATTTATCATTGTGTACACAACGATTTCTCCCGAGACAATTAATTGGAGCTTGAAAACTTACTCTTCCTTCTTCAATATACTTGATAAACCTTATCTTGTCTCCAATTAGTCTTCCATAGCCATACATAAAGTTCAAACATAGCTTTCAAATAGAGTTACTCCAGCATAGTTACCTATTTGATGTTATCTGGGAAATAAATGCCTGGACTCATTCATTTCATATGCCTACTCCTTCCTAAGTATAAAGCACGTTACAATCTCGCGCATAGTAATTATATGCAAATATAGCATGCAAGAATAACTGGTAAATTATGTATGAGAAAGCTTCCTTGTCTTTCTTCCTTGCCCACTCATTGTGGTGCAATACCCTACTTAGCACCTACGTAGACAACTACAATGCCACTATTTTTCAAAGGAAATAACAACAAGCCTCCTTCCTAAATCTACGTGGGCATTTGAATCATTCCTCCTACGCAAGATTTTCTCCCGTAGGACGTAGATTACACATTTTGTATGTAATATTACGATAGGAAGTGACAAAGTATATGCCCCTTGGATAATTGTACCTTTTTAGATATTATTAAGGTTGAATCCGTCAGGATGATCCATGAATAGTGTATTTAGAATCTGGACATAATGGTTTATTTAGAATCTGGACATATTCATTGTAGGTAGAATTTACCTGGAATATGCATTTATTTACCATTCTTCGTTAATTAACAAACACCCGGACTGTATTATTACATTGCGTGGGTAGGCCTATATTTTATACACCTTTAGTGACTGTATCTTTAGATATCAAATCCTTAAGTGGTTGAATGTGTTGTTTGTCTTTTCCTGTCTACTACTAGTATTCCCATCCCGCTGTTTTTTAGTTCGTAATTGCCATTTAGTTCAATTTGTTAGGCGAGACAACGTTTAATCACTCACTAACAATACATCGCAGTAGTAAAATGAGATGTGGCCCATATTGAATTTGACTTGGTCCGTAATTTGAGCATGCAAAACATAAGGTGCATCAATTATCAAGCGTTTCAATTGTCGAGAGTGGAAAACGGAGAAGAATGTTGAAGTTTAAATTACTGAATGCGAATGGCTCATCAAAGTTGACATACTGAACAGACCCATTTCATGTATGCCAAAATAATTAAATGGGATTTTTGGCTTTATAATTGAGTACACTAGCTACATTATATATGCAGGTGAACAGTCAATGGATCTTGGCAGCACAGTAGAGGAATGTTGACCATCTTAATAATTGTAACAAATGAAATGAGGAAACCTCATTTTTTGCGTAGTAGACGGAGTAACTGAGTAAATAATTTGCGGTGACTCTTTCCAACATAAATAGTTCGGTTTGTGGATTTTGCTGCTGTTCTCTTTGCGGCGACGTTCTGTCTCTCTGATTGTACAAATTCCTTACTTTGCCCCGACCCCGACTTTAGCTGAATTATTACATTGTACAAAGAGACTAAGGTTTTTCATCATAAATAGAATTCCTCCAACCACGCCAGACTTCCTATGTAGTGTTGTGTATTTTAATTCAAAAGATATAGAAATAACAAGGCCACGTTTTGTTACGTTTATAATTACAAGGGTCCTATAAGCATTTGTGTCTGGAGCAAGCCAAAATGTATGTTAGCCTTCTGTTTGCAACATTTTCCCAGAATATCAAGTTGTCTCCAAAATTGCGTGAGGTGAGAGGTTGAGGTTGCGTTTGTCTCTTTCTCTCTATTGTCTGGTTTCGTCTCTTTTGTTCGCAATTGGCCTTAGTTTGAGAAAACTTGTTGTTATGGGCCAGTAGTGTTAGGATTGGTTCCATTTGCATGAAAATTTCATAGCTTTCCTTTCTTTATCTTCTAGGAATTATATTGGCCTTTCCTCGTGAGGCGTTTTCCATTCTATATCCATGGGCTTTAACAAAACGTGGGGCTTGATATTTATAATTCGAAAACACAATACGAACACTATATATTGCATGTGAAGCTTTTCATCGTAATAATAAAAGCTATTTCACCTGTCTCTGAAACCAACTTTACAAACTCAGTGCCAGTGCATACTACAAGTTTCTCCGAAACTTACTCCTCACCAAAATAAAAAATCTTGCGAATAAATTACCGTGTACACAGCTTAAAACAATATGCCTGTAGTGGAGGCTCAAAGCAAACAGACCTTTTATGGTTACTGATTGATCTCCTGTCTGTATTTTCTACACAGGTCAACTTGATACAATTTTATGCGTAGCTAATGATAATATTTACTTATTTGTATAAATGATTATCTGTCAATTTGTGTACTTTTGTTCTAAAGCATTAAAAAAGTTGGTTCTCCAAATTGTCATATATTTCTAATGATATGTAGTCTGTATATATCATACTAATAGCATAAATAGGTAGGTTAATGAGAAAAAAGGTACAGAATAATATAGAGTAGATACTTATAAACAATTTAGAGAGTTTCTGCTGCTCATTTACAAAAGGGCCCATAGAGAAAGTTGTGTAAACAACGGAAACTGAACGCTACATCATGAATAATGGGTCAGTCAAACGCAAAGCTTTATCTATATTGTGCTTTTGCGAAACGACATCATTGGGGAAGGGTTCTTGAATTATAATTTCATAAGTGTCAGAGGAATATCGTTTGAGTCGAATCACAATAGTAAGTAAAGTTTACTAAAATTGAAATGATTGCAATGCTTAACTGTTTACCTTCACCCTATCCATAATTCATGCTATGTTGCGTAGGTATAATTCTAAAGGTGGGGCATAATCAAAACTAGTTCACACAAACATGACATACTTGACACCCAGTACGCAATGGACATTATAAATTGGCAAAAGACAATTTTGGATGAACCCAGAAATAATTTAATAGTACAATTCAAGGATGTTGTAAACATTGAAGCGAATGTGATGTCTGGTAATATCGCTTAGATTTCGCATTGTACTCAATAAAAGGAATTAGATGGAAGTAATCGGTAGCTAGTGAAAAGTGAGACAGTCCCTCAGATGTATTCGTTCATCCCGGTACATGGGAACGAGTGTGCATTTATAGTTTTAGATTGTGTTGTTAATTCAATGGAGCTTGTCGGCCTGTCACCACACGACACTGATTAAAGCATCATTAACTTTGGTATGACGCTAAAATAGTATGCACGAATGTATCTTTTTGAACTGGTAAATTGGTGCTTTTCATCCATTCCCACATATGTGCATTCTATTATTATGCACACTGAAAACTGAGCAGACATTTACTTCTTTGTTTGTATTATAAGTTTATACAAATACACTTCGTTAGACTTAGGATGTGAAAAATAGTGTCACCGACTTGGAAAAGGAAAGAATGCACACTGAAAACTGAGCAGACATTTACTTCTTTGTTTGTATTATAAGTTTATACAAATACACTTCGTTAGACTTAGGATGTGAAAAATAGTGTCACCGACTCGGAAAAGGAAAGAGGACGGAATAAAACAGGAATTGATGTCACTCATTTATAAAGTAGTTAGTTTTGGAAGTTGAACTGAGATACTGACAACTGACTGATTGCGAACTCAGGTTTTAGTTGCATAACTGTAGAAGTGCTTCTAGTTTTACGAGTTTGTGAAGAGATGAAATAAAATAAGTTCCTTTATTGTTACCTAAATTCTAGTGGGTCACGTTGTTAAGTTCAATATAGATATCTACTATTCAACGTGAGTCTTATAATGCGTTTTGACTCAGAAAGTTTTGTAGAAATGGGATTGCATGGTGCAGCCATAATATTTACATCAAAGAGCATAAGGAAACCCATCCTGTGACGGAGTATCAAAGATTTTCCGTTAGTTCATGTAAATGCATTTCGAAAGAGTAACGACGCCATTGTTGGCTTCAACTACCAAATCCAGAGATCACAGACGCACAATGAGCACCACCCTAATGTATATTTCAAAATCTGTGCCTCTACAGAGAGGTTCTTTTCAAACTTGACGTACTTAAATTACGTAATTCCAAGTTTTTTTTATTACAATTTAGTCTTCATACAGTAAATAAAAGAATCTTAATTTTATCCGAATTTTTCCCAAAAATGGATTTTCCTCACACTGCTTTTCGAAATCTCAGTTTCTTGTAAAAATTATCAATAAATGCACAAACTATTAACGAAATCTAATTTATCTCCATTTTTTCTATTTCGATGTCGATTAGATACGTGTACGTGGCTTAAAAATCGTCCGCTAGTATTCTGCCTATGTCAAGTTTGAAAAGAACCTCCCTGTACATATGGACATTTTATATTTCAACCTTTTGTCACTACAATAGTGGATGACTTCTCCCGGCAGGTTTTCTTCTTTGCTCTTCGCATGTACAGTCAGTCGTCAGTCGGCACACAACCCACGCCTATTATACTGTTGTGTACTATTGTATTTACATGCACAAAGTAATTGAAAGAAGAGTCAACTCTAGGAAGCCAACTAGTAAAGAATAGCATTGTAGCAGTGATACTGTTAAATGATAAATGCTGAGCTGATTTATAAGGAGAGCATGTAGGAAGGAACAATAGACAACTTTTTCTCAAAAGATTTGTCTGTTTTCCCTTCCTTTCTCATGTGTTTCCCTTTACAATTTGTATCTACAGTAAAATATTTTCTTTGTCTGCCTCAGAATGACATTACACTTAAGTTTCTCTATGTAGAATCAAAACTTCTCTTCAATGACTATTATGCAAAGATTTCTTTACTTCTATTTTAATTTCTATAGCTGAACTGTCAATTATGTTTGTCCTAGATTATTTACAGATACAGATAAATATCAAATTACTATGTGTACTCCCACCAGTATTCGTTGTAAGCTAAATGCAGTCCTTAGTAACATTTAATACATCGTTATCCGTTATTTTTGGCATAATTATCTTTCCTTGCGTATAATGTGCAAATTGTGTCAAGATATACAACATGACAAGTTGAGATGGTACATTTACTTATGTTCAGATACAGCAGAACGTATGATCTATGTATTATAATCCGTTCAGTTGTGTCTTTTGATAGTCATTATAGTAAATTGTAAATTGCTATGGAGGGCTATAGACAAACATAATAGGAGTGCCTAGTGTGTGGAGTAAGTGAAGTATAGAAAAACATGAGCAGGCTCCAGTTAGCATCTGACTGAAGTTTATGACGAGAGAAATGGAAGAAAAAGAGAGATGGAAAGAGAGACAGCTGGATTAATTAAATTCAAGTTGAGGCAGCCACTCTGTGTCCCATTATCTGACATTTCCGCTTCCCTCAGAAAACTTAATACCTTTTGACTGACAGCTCAGTTTTCCGCTGAAATAATAATCATTTGCTCCTGACGAGAAGAAACTAACTTATAATATCTGTACTTCAACACTTTATAGTCTCCAAGGCTTAAGGATAAAAAATTTGCTTTAAATTCATACCCAACATGAATGCAAGATTTTTTCATTTGTCCGCAGTAGATATGCAATGCTGATCGACTTAGAAACAGATGCCTATCACACAACAAATATATCATGGAAAAAACTTATTATACTATCTTACTTCGGTATAGTGCTTCAATCAAAAAGCTCAAAGCACGCTTCCAAGGAAAACATCAATGCAAAAAAAATGATTTTCTTTTAAACGCGATGCATAAATCAATGTGCAATGCATGTACTTGCAAAACGGTAAATGAAATACGGTGTATTTACTACAAGTCATGCAATCGAGGAGTTGTTTTTCGCATTACTCACAATGCACAATGCCAAAAATACGGTTCAAAGGCTGCACGACATTTTTCCATCCGATTTTACAACACTGGCATGACAAAGCGGACGAAAATTCTAATTTTATGACTTGCCTATGTCTTATTAATAGAATGGAACAATTTAGCATTAAGTAACTTTCTTATTGAAGCAACAGCTCGTTTTATCACCTCTTGTGCGTAAAGAACCTTAAGAAAAACTTTAGTCAAACTGCGTAGACTCTAAATTGATCACTTCTGTATCTCATGTTGCTAAACAAGTAATTTATCGCCTAACTTCATTGAATTTATGATGCACATGAAAATAGACTTTAATAAAATGAAAGCCTATATTACCTATCCCCCTATCCGTAGTGTTTGTGATTGGCTTCTACTATTACGTTTACAGTGTAATAAATATTTTATCGGTACAAGCATGTAGTAAAGCCCAATTGGTAGTTTATGCTCACATTGTTGGGGAATTAGAAGACTAAATGTAGCACAAGTTTGTGTAAAAATGTGATTTACAGCCAATCCTGTCATATATAGTGGAAAAAATAGCAGAATGTGTGATTGATGCTTATATAGGTATACTCAACATTTATTGAGATTTGTCTGTAAATTGTTCCCAGTACTCTTAATAGTTTGTTACATAGATGGAAATAATAATACAGATATGCTATGTACTACTTTGCATTGAAACGTGGTTAAG
>JABASH010006058.1:0-11144 GCA_019776445.1 Tomocerus maximus
TTTTGACTTTCATCCACCGCAACCCTGGTTAGCATAGTATTGCGTAAATATACCCACTTTTGTTTCTCTGTTCATCAAACAGCCAGTTTTTTGACATCTGTCATTGCATATTTTTTCCTAAATGTAAAACAGAAATGTCAATTTGGAGCATCAGCTTTTTAGGATATAAACATAAATCAACCCAGAGAAAATGATTAAATTATGCTTCTATTTTTATTTCACCCCAACTGGAACTTTTCCAGGAACAGGGACTCCTGCCGCTGACATGTATGGCTGGGCAGTGTTTCTGTTGCATTTTCTAACTTCATTTTTAGTCAAATGCAAGTTTATCGATCGATTTCTCCTGCAATTTAACTTATTTATTTGAGAATTAGTAAGCACCACTTTTTGATCCATTTTATACCTCCAAAATCAGTAGTCCATCCAGGAGGAACACGCAAACCAATTTTTTGAATTGGTATTATGATGTCGGATGTTGGGTACAGTGACGAGTGTCACAAAATTTTATTTACTAAGTTGTCTAGGAAATTGAAGTCTACAAAGATTATTGGCCCTTATTGGGGCGAGCTTCTCAATTAATACATTGACATTTGATCTTTCCAAAGGTCATATTTATTTGTCACTAAATTTAGCCATTTCTACAGCTGTTAGAATAGGATTTGCATTAAAAACCTGAAAAAAAATATTTTTCGAAATTTTATTTTTAAGAATGGAGTTTGAATTTTGAACAAACTTAAAAACACACCCTACCTAGAGAATATTATTGGCGTATGGTTTTTAAAAGGAATTTCATTCAAATCGGTCCAGTGGATTTCGAATGACTTTGGTTTAAGGTTTTGAAGTTTGAATGGCGTGTCCTGAGCAAAGGGGGCGGAGAATTGGAAGAACATGACCTCATCATTTCCCTGGCCCTTCCATTAACGTATGTTGCAATCAAATATGATACCGACCGGACATTATTTTTCATATTGAAATTCACCCTCGCATCGGAAAACTACACTTGAACCTACTTGAAGATGTATCTGAAAAATATGTGAAGAATATGATGTAATTCAAACAGCCTTTATCAATATAGAATTAAAGCTTGTTGAATGGTATTAATAAATATTTATGATTACCTACCACTACTTATACTTGCGTAGAATTCAAAAGCATAATATATTGGCTCAATGAATGTCAACCTCCAGCCCAGCTTTGTGATTTTATTTATGTCAGAGATATAAATGTGTACGTGAGTATTTAGGATGCACAAGTTAATAGGAGAGATTTTAAAAACGAGTAACTGGGTGTTTGAGCAGTTCCATGCAGCTTAATTGTAAATGACAGTAAAAGGTGGTATTGCTTAGTTAGCGTATAGGGAAGGGTAGATGATAGAAATACAATAAAACAGCTGCAAAGTGCAAGTGCAATTTCCTGTGAGATGAAATAGAGATAATAATGTAAGAAGTGAGTGAGTGACGTGAGCAGAGCCAGGCTGGAGTGGAGGGTGAGCTGAGGGAGCAGTTTATTGAAGAAGATGAGCAAAAGAGAGGAGTTGGATTGAGATGATCGTCTGAGTGTGTATAGTAAGGTAGTTGTGCATAGCCATACGTATGTATGTACATCTGTCAAGTCAAGGAAGATTGGAAGTTTTGTTGTGGAGATGAGAAGGACAGAGGAGAGCACATAATAATCAGATCCACATTGCAGTTACATAGTTTCATTCATTCATTCATTCATTGCTTGGCTAATAAGCTAAGAAACAAACAGCTCATCCACACTCCAACTCTAACTCCACTATTACTTAATTCATTCATTCTCATTTCATACATTCAATCCCTTCTTACCTCAACAGAATGCAATCCAACAATCCTGGGAATACGTAATGCTGCTGAAATAAATAGTTGAGCATCACCACATACATAAGTATACAACACACTGGCATGGCATGCATGCTACTTGTGTGTAGTGGTACTAGTGCAGATAATGTATAATATAAATATATTCAGTATAAATAAAGCAGAGTATAAAGTAGTAGTCGTAGTGAACCAAGCCAAAAGTCACAAGGAGACAGCAGCAGCCTTGCTTTTCGCCTTGTCTTCCCTGCCACACTACACTACTACTAATACCAAACTGCACTACTACTATAGCCAACTTAACTGGATGCAGCCACACAATAATCTACTACTTACTCCATCCACAAGACACTCTGAACATGCTGATCAGAGTAACAGAGTACAGACAGAGTATATGTATGAACAGAGCTTTATGCACACGAAAAAATATTTATTCAGCGTGTCTTGCTCTTGCCTACCTACGTACTACTATATGAGTACTATCTGTACTTACAACAACTATATTATACCTACCAATAACTAACACGACACTACTCTCTCTCTCTCCTCAGCTATGTAAGCAAGCAATGTACATAGAACAGAGTTGCACTCACACACATACATGCACACACTCACACACACCAACTCACATCACCTAAATACTACATCCAGCCAGCACAGAACGACGATGCATTCCTATTATCTCATTCCATTTCCATCGCATCACTAACCACCGTCGTAGTCTTGGTCTAATCTTCAGAGAACACGGTCGACTTTTCACATCCTCTCCTCACAAACTTCCAACTTGCCATCACACTCATCACTGCCTCCTCTGCAAAATACCTTCCTTCACTTGCTCTGTCACAGCCTCATTCATAGTACAGTTGTCAACATATCCCCAATGCAAAATGTAAACTGCACTTTAGCCAGTCCATTCATTTCTTGTGGTTCGAGTGCCCATGGAAAGGACTCTGAATAGGAGTATCTGCTGCAATTCTCAAGTTGAACGTACAATTAGTACCTATAAAATATAGATTGGTTTGCTACGCTCACTTAATTATCTTTATCTTAATTCCTGCTGCCAACTCAACTCATCATAAACGGGAGTTTCTATACATACTATAACTATCCATACAAACAGGGAGATAGTGGTGCCGAAAAAGTCTTTATAGCTCTGCCTGTCCTAGTAATAAACTAAGTTATTGCATCCACTTTGCTGCACTGCAATCACATTTATTATTCCGTCCATAGATACTTATTGCTAGCAATAATCCCAACAACTCACTGTAATATATACACGAACAGATACAATTATGAACTGGATTGCTTCGTCGATGTGGCAAAGAAAAGAATACTAAAAGAGGTAGGTTTATTATTATATGTAGTACTTATCCCATTGCCAAATCACCTCTACTTACTTGTAAACATTTATGATTACTAAATACCCTTCTGCTAAGATTATCTCAACTGCTACTATATTATAGTCAGAAGTAGTAAGAGAACACAGAATTAACAAATGCAACCATCAGTTAGCAATACCTCAAATACGTTGTGTACAGAGAGAAGAAAGAGATCGTATTGTATGGCATAGGTAGCAGTACAAGTCAGTAGATAGCTAGACTAAGCAGTAGAGTCCAGGTATGCGTACTTATAAATACATTAGCCAGCTTTGCTCCTGGCTCGTTCTTCACTTGGATTGAATGGTGGTGGATGTTTACTAATACAGAGAGAGTTCACTCATTCAGTGTGGAGCATCCGAGTTTCCTGCAGCACAACTTTTCTCGAGCACTACTGGCACTCAACAGATAAGCAGGCAGTCCCCGTGCATTATCTGTAGTCCATTGAAACGTGATCTTGACTGTTGTTGTTGGCGAGAGAGAATCAGAGATGAAATTACATTGCGACGACGACTCCTCTGCTACTCTCGCTACGAACTCTGCCTTTGTCTCACAAACATTTACGAGGATATCGTCCACGCAACTTGAGAACTGCTTTTTGGTCTAGTTACCCTGACATTGACATTGACACTGCACTCGAACCACTTTAGCTGCGAGAATCACTCCTGAGGTGCTGCAATTCGTTGCAACGTAATAATACTCGTAAGCAAACAATCTCACTCTGCAACTAGCAGAAGAAGAACTACAACTACACAGATACGTATATAATCATATAGTAAACCACTACACTCACTCACTCAGTTCTCGCAATCAAATACCAGAGCATCTTCGCCTTGAGTCAAATTGGACATTTGCACACTTTTCCCTCACCTTCACCTTCAGTCAGCCAGTTCACAGCTGAAGCTGATGGACACACTAACTATATTTTCTTTCCAAATCTATTTATCTCAGCAGTATTACCTACTCATACATTCTGCACACCAACGATTCAGCAAGTCAACAATTGAATACGTTCAAAAGCCATACGGGTGCACTAGTACTACACGAACATCATAACTCACATCAAAAAAGAAGTCAGCCAGTGAATCCGTCGTCAATTGAGAGATAATCCTGCGAGAGTGTGATTGTACTAACATGTCTCATACCGGCAGACGGAACAGCATTTACAGCAGTCGACACACGTAATTAATAAGTACACTATTTCAG
Source organism: Tomocerus maximus (assembly GCA_019776445.1). Lineage (NCBI taxonomy): Eukaryota > Metazoa > Arthropoda > Collembola > Entomobryomorpha > Tomoceridae > Tomocerus > Tomocerus maximus. The sequence goes on from JABASH010006058.1 coordinate 4,418, forward strand.
ATTCTCTGCACTCCCGATCGTCTCACTCTGTTTACACGGTTCAAGTTACTATTTCCTCAATATTGCGACGCATCCATCGCAGAGAATTCGATTGTTGGCTGTATTTGTGAGTGGAGAGACTGAGCCAGGGAGGAAAGAAGGAGACGACGACAAGTGCCAACTGCCTAGTACGATTCCCCACTATAAATAGTAGATTCAATTAAACTTAATTGAACTTCGCGAGTAGTATATTAATATATCTACCTACTCTGTACTCCACATCTGCACAAACTGCCTTGACTCCCAATCTGCCTCTTCCAATTCTCAACTGACTGAGCAACCAAGGCAAGAACACATGTGTTTTCCAATTAGCTCCTCTTAGCATCATCGCCCGCCGAACACTCCAACAACAGCTACCTACCTACCTAACTATCTACCTACATACACTACGCTCCTGCCGCAAAAATTATATATTTATTGCGTTCCCGACCGACTAAATTCTTGGCTATTTGTGGAAGGACCGGATGAGATCAAAGCATTCATTCAAAATGTGCAACTCTGAGGGTCAAATGTTGTCCAGCTGTTTCACCACCAATCAACAGGCCAAACTGCCCTTCCGGATTTCCTTCCTACTCTTTCTCACTGTCGTCCTCAATCAAGTTGCCTCATCTTATGGTAAGATTCTTTTACGTTTATTAATGCATAGCCACGGACTTGGGTTAATATATTCATCTGCAGGCCCATTTACTTATCATCCTCATTCATAACTATAATAATATTAGAACTCCACTCTAGAGTCAGTGTATTCCTACAGAACTGACTCGAATTGCATTGCATGCGTAGTGTAACATTGTAAGGAAGTTATTTATTATATACAGCAATACCAACTGTTATACATTTATGCTACGGTATATAAGGCCATAAGGTACCTCACATAATATACTTATGCAATGTGATTTAACCTTTGGGTTCTTTTATTGCTGCATGGAGCTTTGGAGTGTGGTACGACTATTATGCTACTTCCACTGCATTAGTAGGTACTCAAAATATTCGCCCTGTCCACATTGTTTACATCTTAGAGCATATTATACATTTATGCAGTAAGGTCGCTCTTTTTTAATAGTTCCAAGAAAAATGCTGCCTGATATTATTTTATGACCATGATGTACGTGAGCCTTACCACGAACGTACTTCACATAGTCTCCATTATAAAATCAGGCGTAGCCATTTATTTCAATGTGTAATAGTATGATGAGTGAAGGTTTTATGATACGTATAATATGTACAGATTAACAGTTTTGTTATATATTATGAGTATACTAATAGGATTGCCAACCATATATGCATGCCAATGATGTTATGCATATTATCTGTTGTAATTCATATAATACATTAAACATGTAACAATATTGGAGTATATGTGGTAGTCTCACTGAGCTATTCGCTCAACGAACCCTTTCTGTTCCACATTATTACAACTGTACTAAATGGTTACGATTATAATGCTCACACCAATAGTTTCCATGATTATGTGATTCCTGAAATATTAAATCTGGACACATCTGGCATATTTTAAAAGATGGTATTGTGGTGCCATCACTTTAATTGTAACCGTTTAATAATTATCACGAATTTGCAATCATAAATGGCTCAGTTGGGCGGATGACCCGGCAAAACGGTCATACTGGTCCGTTATGATTATGAGAGTTGGGTAGATGGCATCTCAGAGTGACTACCACATATACATTCTACTTACTAATGTATCTCTGAAAGTAAGAAGAAGGTGATATTGAAAGGACACTGGACACGTGGACTCCTCGACTCAGGCTGTCTATTTGCACTTGGCCACTTATTAGTATTTGTAAATAGTTGAGTTGGGCACAGAAGCTAGGGAGAGCAAACGTTGGCTATAATTTGTTTGAGAGAACGTAAGAGGCTCATTTTTCTCTCACTTTCAATGACCATGACAATGACAGCGCAACGGCACTGGTGTCAGGGAATTTGAAGACGAATGTAGTGCTTGTGTGTCGTAATATACATGTACGCAAGTTGGCGATTAGAGTGAAAGTAAAGAAACTAATGACCATTGTAGGAGTAATTACCAGAAAATGTAATGATGAACATTTGTCTAGTCAGACATCAGCAGACACACAGATAAGTTAAAATTGTAAAAGACAATGATCAAAGTTTTCTCATTATAGTCATGTAATAGAATTTCAAGTTTCATAGCACTTACCATTAAGACATCGGTACTGCAGCAGTTACTGTACTGTACTCTGTGTGAACAACAAACTAAATAATTCCTCTTAGATTTACATTTCTTTCATTTCTTTCATTCAATTTGAATGCCGGATGCATGGCAGGGCTGAAATGGAACTGCGTTGTGTCTGCATTTCGCTGATTGAGTGAATGAGTGAGATTCTGTTGTTCACAGATCAGGATGTTTTGTTCACAGCAGTAGTCAAAGGAGCGTATAGAGTAAAGGGCACATTTCAGAACCAACTAAGCAACTAATAAGTAGCAAAGACTTTCTGCAGTCCCATACTTCACCATGAAGTTCATGTCGAAACAGAAGACGTTTAGTCTGCCTAATCTTCCATGTAGGTACTACAAAATTCAGATGCTAATTCTTGTTGCGGAACTCAATCCTACTTCTCCTTTACGGAGAATATCATACGCTTCTGATGTACATCTACGTGTCGTTACAAATAACATGTTATGCATGTGTTTACATGCTACAACGAGGGATTAGAATTGCGGTTGAATTACATGCATGACTGAAGCTCATTGCTCTCTATCTTGCAACTAGGCACTAGCAAAGATCAAAAGTGTCCCGTAATTTAATATCTATTTAGTTATACTTATGATATTGTACTGTTCTTATTATTGATATTAATCCTAAGACCGTGTTTATGCGGCAGGTATGGGAGTAGCAAANCAGGTATGGGAGTAGCAAAATTCTTCTAAATAATATTATTTTATAGAGCACAAATATTTTGGTATTTTTTGTGAAAGTTGGTGGTTGGCAACTGCCGTCCTACTAGAAACACCATTATTGTCGAATACAATTTGAAATCAGATAAATCCGATTTGTGAGAAAAGTTTGGTAGAGATTTAGTAAACATTTGCAGGATGTCGCTGTCGCTAATGCATTGATTTGGGTTTTCTCACAGTACCCATGTGCATGCAATGCAGCGTTAAAGGATTAGAGACTATGCAAAAAATACTTAGCCACAGTGTGTGCTGAGGCAGAGTTTGGTGAAATACAGCAGAGTTTAGTTATTGGTTTTGAGTAGTTACATCATGAATCTTGAGTAACAGAGTAGCACTAGCATCCAGCAGCATTAAATGACACAAGCGTCGTCTGTAAGGGAGTTGTAGTATTTTTTAACAAGGACATATGCTATCTATAGGTACATTATTATTATCATAATAGTACAGGCGAAGTTAGGTTAGTACTTTCTGCAATAATAGTATTGCACGCAACTTGTGATATGCTACTGATACAGGCATGCTTACTGCTGTTTTGTCTAAGTTTGTTTGCCCAAGTCGACTCCTTATTTATAAATGAAAGGCTCAGTTACTCATAATTTATGTATGTACGGTTAAGTGTGTCCATTAAATGTGTAGCTGCGATGTAAATGTGTGTATGTGACATGTTACGTTCCTTTCTGTGTAAAAGTGTAAAATGTAGACATTTGTTATTACATTGATGCTGAAATAGTATCGCAACTTGGAAGCTAATGTGTCAGGATCCAACGCATGCCTCCCTCTAAACCACGTTAACAAGCTTATCAATCTCCAGCTAATTACCTTTTCATTCATTCCAGAGCGTATACGACCGATAAAGACTAATTTACGGCTCTCATAACATGCGTGAAAAACTTTAGTGTATAGACCATTAAATCCATACGCATCGAATTCCCATCTCTCTCGGGCTAAATGTGTTGAAGAACTTCATTCGTTTTTGCCAATTACATCTTACTTTTTTGTCTCAGACTCTACAGTCACCGCCAGTCAGTTCATATGTAATTCTAAAGTTCTATATATATAGTTCATACATACCTATCTATCATCGTGCTTTAAAGAAGCTGTGTCTCCGGTGTAAAATCATTTAATTGCGTTCACAGTTCACTGTCACTAATCGTACAGCAAGGAATGTCCATGCAATGTTGGAGGGAATATTCCATTGTATAACTGCTGATGTTTTCTTGGTAGGTGCTACTGTTAAAAATATAAATTGATCATCTACATCTACTTAAACATTATTTTAATGCTAAGTACATCGCTACAGAATGGGTCGTTGGTATTTTTAACTATTTTCAAATGAGATAAATGAATCACTGACCATCGGGCGTGTATTATTAACCTCTACTCACTGCATCACATGACGGTCCTGCTGAATGTTATTTATGGTTCCAAGAGCATTTAAGTTTTAAGTGGTCTGTTTTTCTTAAGTATAGATACCTCCTCACTCAGTTATGCCTTGCTCCTTTAGCCAACGTCCGTAGCATTAATTTAAGCGTTACTTTGCTATTATGCATATATTTACTAATATGGATTTACACGGACAGTATAATATTTGCTTGTGGTGTAAGCTGTATTTAGTTGCCCATTTTGATGTTTATTAATATCTCTCATGCTCACCTTCACCTCTCCTCCTCATATATCACTCCTCTTTATTTACTCTCTCTAGGTACTTGTGCTCAAATGGCATCACGCGTGGAACTCTCATTTCACCTGCCTAGTACATAGATACACTTATCCATTGGCTTATTGCTCCTGAGTTTAAAAATCATTTTAATGTATGCATTGTAAGGAACGCAAAATTAACGATGAATAAGGTACGATCAATAAATAATTAAGTAACAAGACAGGAGGCTGAATCAAATTATTATGCTACTGCAAATCATGGTTTATGGCTGTGCACACAGCGTAGCGGGCATGTAAAAATATTTGCAAGGCAAATATTAGTACTGTGCAGATATTTTTAATTGCAGTTTGAATTGTCAGAGTTTTGGAATGGTAGCTGCACCGCATAGCGAATGGAGGATTGAGATGAAAGACATTTTCGGAATTTGGATTCGTGTAGGGGATGAATTTTGTGTACAGCACTAAGAAGAGTTGTGGTGATGATGAAATGGAATGTCACAGCATCTGTAAAATCGCTGCATCCAGTGCAGTGTTGTTTGCCTGAGTTGGCTGTCTTTGAAGGAAACTCACATGATAAATACTGTAATGATGCGGATGATGAGACTGATGGGATGCTGTGCTTTTATGCAAATGTAAGCAAAAATACGGGACCAGCAGGTTCCTTTGCTAAGTAACTTGGGTCTATTTTACAACTATGCGAAGTTAGTCAAAGTCTGTCGTCTGTTTGGCATGTTTGCACTTTGTAAGCAATGCACTCAACTCAATGTGCTGCGCTGCATTGTGAGCACCATTAGTTTGCATTGTAAATGCAAAGTCTAGACGAGACAAGTTGCACTACTCAAAGGATGAGATGATGGATCAAACTTTTCACAAACCAAGGAGAAAAGCCGATAAAAAATGAGGCCTTTTAGTGAATGTGCCAATTTTATGTTTGCTTTTTGCAAACTTGACTGTGGATGTATACAAACATCCCATTTGCATACACTCGCTAATAGTATAATTCTGAGGCGAAGGAATAAGTACTCCTTCCAATGGTCTGAACAACACACTACATACAACAACTCAGCACAATTCGTGCACTAATAGCAAGTAGTAGCACAGAAAATACGCATACATTATACAGTACAGCACTGCAGAGTGCACTCTTTGCATTTGCTTTTAATAATAATGGGATTCACCGATGCCTCTGCTCAGCCTCTACAAGTAAACGCTCAATTGCTCATGTTCTGTCAACGTTTCAATGCTACTGCATACATATAGTTCCGAAATACTACAAGATGCACTTGAATGCATTAGACATGTACCTATCGCAGAGGTGAGAATCGGCACAAGTGCCCGTGACTCTATGTACCCGCATCTACTTCAATCAACGTTGTCGACGATATAGCAATTGCATTGATGCCTTGCAAACAATCAATTCAGTAAGTATAAACTTATTGATAAAGTTATGTCATATTGATCACAGATTGAATATGAAATGCAGCACAGACAGTGTATTCACTGTGGTGACACCAAAATCCATATATATTCAGATATAGATCTAGTAAAATAATAGCTCAACTGAAATGTGAGGAATAAGTTGTTCATTACATGACATGTATACGTAATATTATTACATATTTACAAACTTAATAAGTCTAGCTTTCAAATGTACTAATATCATGGTCATAGGACCATGCTAATATCTATCTTCCTAGATTGTATTTTGTTTTTGGTAGTTCGTAATAAAATTAAATTCTCATCTCTATAGCTCAATCAACACAACGAGGCAGTCTAGTTGGTTCTTTGTACTGTTTAGTACAATGTTTTGAATTCTGGCAAGGTCTGATGAAAATGTAATCCATTCAGTCAACCTGGTGCAGAGGAGAAAGGGAAGAGAATGTCGATGAGGATGAGAGTAGACTGCATGTATTATTATAAGTACAATGGTATACTCTACATTGCTTCACAGAATTATGCAGAGCAAACAGAGACTGTTTCTGAACTATGCATTTGCATTATGCAAGTGCAATAGAATGCACGTCGATGTAAGTAAATGGGTAAACGAAGCAAGCATAACATTAAAATACAATTTTCTCTACATATACTAATATTA
>JABASH010006059.1:0-11143 GCA_019776445.1 Tomocerus maximus
TGGTAGTGTAAGTAAGCACAGGCTCTAGCTTCAATTAAGCAACAGAGGACGGTCTCATAAGTCGCTCGGCCCTTAAGTCGGAGGTCTCTTAAGTCGCAGGGGCTCAAATGTCGTGCTAGGGTTGAAATGATGTTAGATATGTGAGCCTTGATGTTATGTAGTATCTGGTTTTCCAATTAAAATGACACTGTTAGTTGGAAAGTCTGAATGGAGTTGTCAGATGAAGGATTGGGAAATGTGTAAAAATGTTTAAAGTGCAAAGCTGGATAAGGCGACAGAGCTTGGTTTGCCAGAATGGTGATAAGACATGTATTTCTTTACCTTTGATCTTCGCGTTGCACACATTCCGTTTGTGGAAATCAATATATGTAGCATAGGGTAGGATGCAATAAGAACTAGGTCGGAGTCCACACCACAAGGAAACCTCAAAGAGAGAGAAAGGTAAACAGCCAGAAGCATGTTTGTGAAATACTTTCTTTTATCTTGTGTGCGGATAGCATTTCCACTCTATTTCCTTATTTTATTACTATTAGGATCATGGATTTGCCAATGGGCAAAGTTTGTTATCTAAATGTGAAAGCAGATCCGTTAAGCCGATTCAATAGGAAATTCCTTTTTTCTACTGACTCGATAAAAATCAGCCATCACCCAGGAATAAGGACACTATTTTTCAGATATAGAGCGCTATTGTTGCCATTTTACTATTTTACTACTCTACATTGCCACTACCTCTGCAATTTACTACGAAAAATACCGAATCTGGTCGTTAGCGTCTATTTATAGTCAGACTTGAGTAGAGGTTACTTACAAATAATACACCTAAGCACTAAAAGTTGTAAAACGTAGAATTGTTGGTATTGTTGGCAGACTAAGTAAGTATACGCATTGGGAACTGTAATCACTCCAAGAAATCCACTTTTCCCTCTGCCTTAAGTGTCGAAGAATTAAGCAATTGTCAAGAATTCGCAGTAATTCAGTTGTGCTTTATGAGAATACCAAAAGTGGGATACATAACTGACAACCTTATCGGTGAAATGCAAGGACTCTTCAATGCAAACATTTTCTTGTATAGATCCTAATGGAAATAATTTCTGGAATCTCAACGGATAATTGGGAACGATTAGGAACCTAATAAATAGTGTATAGAGCTCTTATGCCCTGTTAGCAATCCATCTTGTGACAAATCTTTTGCGGTTTTACTCAATTACATCAATTAGGAACTAAAAATAGAGAATCAAGTTAGCGACTGTTCTTGACAGCTTGAAGTGTATCTGCAGTAGAGGAAAAATATATACTTGCCAAGCATACAATCACATGGCTGTTATTGCCAGCAAATTAAACAGGTTGAACAGAATGCGTATTACATACAGATATAGGGCGGAGAAGTATTTTACAAAGAAATATGTACTTATGGAGGTAGAATAAATTGGAGTCCCACAGGGCAGAAGAATAAACTCGTGTGATTACCTTCGTGACTCTATACTTAAACTGTATAGGCGACCATTAGAAACTTTATTAATGCCGATGTACTCTATAGGTCTGACCTTGACTCTGAAAACCCAGCTTGCAGTTTCCCGTTGACCATTACTCAAACGAAACTTACTCGCCCAGAATGCAATAGCCATACGGAAGGCTTGTGTGGGCAGAATTTATTTATGCCGAAAAGGCAAAAAATGCCATCTCATTTAGCTACAGTCATTGCCTGGCGGTTTACCTTTCTATACTTACTAATTATGTATAGGTTACCCAATCGAACTGCAGACCACTGCAAATCATTATTTAGCTTAGAATCTTAAAATAGCAAAATTTATAATTGTGCCTGCTGTTTATTTATATCAAGTAGTATGGTTTACATATCATTTGTGGTCACCAATCAAAGACATGCCAATCAAACCCTATATCCTAATAAATAGTTACATAAGAAAGCCAAAGAAAGTCATTTAATATTATTTGCAGAGGAAACGAAAGTGCCTACATGCATACATACCATTGACAATTGAACAACTCGACATTCACGGCGCAAAGACATACGAACGTCTTACAGTATTCAATTCCCATTTAGCTAAGTGTTAGTTATGTTATTAGCTATTACGAAGGAGATAAGTCTCTATATTCCAGATATAAATTAATAATTAGAGTAACCGAGAACAAAATATGACTGGTCCAGTTTCATCAACTCACTTGACTGCTTAGAATTTTTTAACAAAACAATCGCTTGCCATTTTCTAACTTTACTTTTTGTTTTTCACAATTGCAGTCTTTTCGAGGAGAATTTTAATTAGTTTATCTTTGAATTGTGTACAAAGTAATATTTTTATGATTAAAAATTAAAATGCTAACTCATAGAGCCAACAGCACCTGTCGAATGCAGATTTTTCTCCAGTTTTACATGACATGCTATTTAAATGAGTAAAATCGTGTAGGTAACTGACCATAAGAAAAAATGTGAGTTATAATCGATTTATATACACAGTAAGCCACAACCAATGGTCATTAGTACACTCTTATGTACATAGTGCATAGTACACTTCAATTTTTTCCCTACTTTCACTAAATTTCATTTGTTAGTGTTAAAATTTTAGTGAAAGTACTTTCGTCCGGTAGAATTTCATAATATGGAGTTAGTATAGGAAAGAGAAAGTACTAGGAGTTGGGATATGTTGTACATGTTCTTGATAATAAGTAGAGAATGTACTGTATAATGTGTGCAGTATTTAATGTTGTAGGACGAAAGGATGCTTGGTTTGTAACATCCTCCTGCCTGATAGTACCACTGTCACTATAAATATTTGCAAGTGCTCTTTGGAGGTTCTGAGGATGCTGCATTTGTATGCACAAGGAAGAACATGGGTATTTGGTGGGATATTACACTGGTACGGTTAGTATATTATGTAGAGCGAAGCAGGAGTCAGCCGTTCCTAACCTAACCTTTTATGCTTCATTTGCCATTTTGAGAAAATCGATGAGAAAAGTTGGTCTCTTTCTCCCGAGCACAGATACTAAATAAAGGTACACCTCCTACTAACATAACCTAGTCAACTAACGTCAGCAGAAAGTGAGTCGAATTGAGAAGAGACGGAAAGAGACGCTTTATAGAGTTCCTCGCTCTATCCCCCAACAGTCAACGCTACTCACTCACAAAGTGGAGCATTTAGCCCACTCAGATTCCTACTTTGTTGCAAATATCAAATATATGCTTATCTAATGTTCTTATATCGCATTTGTAAATTCTCTTTTAATGGACATGCCTATATCATAATAGATACTTTCTCTGACTTCATGTTAAGACTTAGGAATTGAGAAACTTTCTCACACAAAATGCTTTCACAATTCAAGACCAACTTTGTGGGCTTTATTATACTTCTCATTTGTCATGCAATAATTGAGCCACTTGTGTAACAATTATCTTCTTTATTTACACATTGTATACACAGTGTAAATACAATATGTACTAAATTGCATTATTGCATACAGATCTACAGCAATTATTGCTGTTTATTTTTTACATGTTGAAATTGGCCGGTAGAACCAGTAAAGAGCTGTGATTGCTATGTGGTGAGATATGAAGATAGATAAAAAGTATAAATGAAATAAAATGTCACCTTCGGGCTCAACTTTCACATTTCGATCGAATATTTACTTTCTTCGGTTCTGTCAACAGTGATATTTATGCATATTTATTATATTATTTATTAGATAGCATATTTTTAGATGTGTCCAATGACATGAATCCAAAGAGTGTATAATTCTGATTGAATGGTACACTTTAGAAGGTTTCCCGTCATGAATTCTTCTCAACTGAGTAGCAAAGGAGATGTATTTCTCGTACGAAAGTGCTTCTATGTTTCTACAACTTTCCATTTACATAGGTGAACCAACAATGAAATATTCTCTCAGAATTGGTATAAATAGTCCTCTCAAAGAAAGGCTTTTACCTTCTAGGCATGACTCATGAGAATAAGAGGTTTAAATGTCCAACTTTTTTGTAATGCTGCAGCAGGCAATTTATTTCGACTTTCACTTCAAAGACCAAATGAAAACAGACCAGGTCACCATTATGTTGTAATACTTTCCTTTTTAACTTGTTTTAACTTGTAATCCTTACTAGACATTACCATATCGTCGAAAATGCTTATGGCACTCTCATCCTTTGAATTTAGTTTCAACTTGTACTAACATCGCGTGTCAAAACAGCAGTATTGATTTCAGTCTACATAAGTATATTATCATGTAATAAAAATATTCAACAGGAAAAAATACGTAATACTCGAATAAATAGGGTTAAGAATTTATTATCCTCGAAATATTTTGCAACTTGAATTCTCTTTCAAGGTTGAAAAGCTTTATCCTTTGATAGGCATGGTGAAAGGAGTCATAGCAGTGTGCAAGGGCAATATATAAGTAGTATCTGATTGTTTAAGCAGTAATAAATCATACAGGAATGAATGCGACTGCAATAAGAGTGAACATCCTCAGGGAATTCCGGGACAACCTTTTTTACAAATTGAGGGCTACTATTTATTGTCTGGAGTATGGACTAATATGTATGTAGTGCGCACAGGAAACTGCAATAAAATATTTTCTATTGAATAAATTTTGCCTTTGGCTTTTCTTTATCATTTTGTGCTATCATATCTCGAGGAATAATATTTGGCCAACCAGTACAGGGAGAAAGTTAACTTTCTCCACCATTCCTCACAAAAGGATATAGAAACGCATGGACCATTTCGAAACATCCTTCTTACTCAATAAATAACGAGAAAAAGCAAGACAACGGATACCTGACTTTTTTGAAGCGGAATGTAACTTTTGTGGATTGGCTCGGTTGTTGAATTTCATACAGAGCTATACTAATAATAATACACCAAAAATATAACCCAGAGGTACATGACAAACAAATCAAGGACAGCAAGGCAGGAAACTATAATGTTACTCCATTACGAAACAGCTACTTATGTACTGACATCCGCTAAAAAAATAAGTGAATAAAATACGGGATGATATACGACAATTTCGTACTACTACTCAGATCGATATAACCCGGAGTAGAATATATTCGATCTTAAAGGAAAAAAATGTCTGTGATATATTTATCTACTCGTAACACACATCCTCTTCATCTTCATCTTCATCTGTGCAATGGATTTTTGTTCGCTATTATTTGCATGCATTGCATGCAATAAGTTCATATTAATGTTTGTAGTAGGATGCTCTAAAGAGATTACAAGATCTAATAATACAAATCAAACAAACCATGTTATTTTGTAGGTAAATAATAGTAAATATATTTCTCCAAAACTTCATAAATATTTTTATATATTACAATGAAATGTACAGTTTTGTAAGTAACTGAATGTTGAATCTATGGGTTGAATTCAAAGTAACTTTTTATCATTCATAGAGTACACTAACATGATTTTACATTCTTATTGTTTCACCTATCTGTATATTTTAGGGTGGAAAATATTTTATTTTACCATAAGATTGGTACGGCTTTATTAAAGTCAATCAAGCGCATTTTTACATTCAGTAATCCAGGGCCAATATTCTAATCATCAGGAAACCAGTGACGAACCTCTGTCCATTTCTAAAATAGCATGCATGGTGTAGCTTGCTTAATAATTTTAATACCCAGTCCAAGGTTCCTTGAAACAGGTGTACACGTGGCTCTTTAATTTTAAATACTGTAAAATGTGACAGCGCCTGTATAATTGTTAAGCACAATTCATCTAATGATACCATTATAATGTAGATGATATGAATGCTTAGTGCTTACTAAAACATTTTTATGAGCTGTCATTTTGACTTGGTATAGGCTAAAAGTGTTTTTAAAGTTGCTTAAACTCAATTTAATACGGAGCTGCTGTCAAATAGTTTTATTTTCCATGAACACAAATAAGCAAGGGAAACAGTTCCATCATCTTCGGACTAGTGGTGAAGAGTACAATTATAATACTAATATACATATAATGTTACATATACTATAACATGCATTTATATATCTGAATTTATTAAGTATATAAACAGTAGGTTATGGCACAGCGAATGAAGAGATTTTCTTCGTATACCTATATAGTTTGACCAAGCGCGAATAGTATTAGTGGATTAAGGTTATAAATAAATGATAGTAATTTGTGTGTGGTAGTAGAGACTAATTTGGGATGCATAAAAGTATTTAGTAGGTATGATTTACGCTTTGGATTGTGTAGTAGTAGAATAGTAGGGTTAGTTATTGTACATGCACAGAAGGATTATCACAGAAATTAAAAAAGTGGAAAAGACCTTGAGTAACCACAGGTTTCATTATTGTATTCAGGTGAAGTAGTACAGATAAATCTCTCTGTTACATTTACATGTCACTGTGAGGATAGCAGATTCTGACTCGCTCTACTCTTCCATGTAAAAATACAATGCGAGACTAAATAGATACCGAAGATAATACGAAGAGATCACATCATGGCCACAAAAAATTCTTTCTATGCACTGATCACACAATCAAAGTCCCAGTTTCAGTTTCGCTACAGTAAGCAGTGTGTGACTCTCAAAGTAAATCTCACTAAGAATCACGCAAACTATCTAAGGATTTTTTGTCTCACGTACTCTCAGCATCTGATGCTTGCTTAAGTACCTACCTAACCAAAGCATGGATAGCACAAACAAACTACAAATAAAGAAAAACTGCCTTAGTTAACATATTAATGCTACAGAAGTGCATAGCCAGAGATTCTTACTATCAATGGCTATCATACACTGCAAATACAATGAAATGGTACACACTGTATATGTACAAACACGTTTATTGCATAAAATACACTTGCTACATGAAAGTGGCCAAATAAATACTACTCATTTACAAGTTGCCAAAAATACAATGCATTTGTGAGGGTGAAGAAGTAGTATATTTTTTTCATGGCTAGCCTGTTACTACTACGTGATATCAATGTAGGTATGGTGTAAAGACAAAAGGCTAGTAAAACACAGGGGATTCGTGGTCTTTTGACTTATATGCTTACCGTTTAAACAACGAAATACAAAAAATGCAGTAGACAATTGCCTTCTTGAATTTGTAGAAAAGAAATGCATTGTTTGGTAGCAATAGAAATTGAAATGATCTCGTGTTCACTCTCATTTCTTGACTACCTATTTACCTTGACTTCTGACTGGAGAACAAGTTTGTTTGTGTGTCTCTAAATTATACACAATATAGTGAAGATACTATAGAAAATATATACACAAATAGAAATACTATCCTTTTGTAAAATGTGAAATAAACATTGTAAAATAAACACCAGGTATGCATGTACATCTTAAGGACAGAATAGAATGCAGATGCTAATCGGATGCGTGTAGACACGACAGACATCTCAAAAGAAACTCCAATTCAGCCACAGAGTTTGTTACGTCAGAATATTCTAATTGTTAACAAAGTTGCGTATATCTTTCTTTGCTATTCATATATATTAGTATATCCGTGCAGATTGTAATTATGTATATATAAGAAAAAGCAGAGATCAGCTCATTTTCAATTCGCATTGTTCGCGTAGATAACTTGCTTTAGTAGTATTATTACCACAAACCCATAGTATGCACCACGACACATAATTATATAATAGGCATCTTTTGGTTGGTACAAGACACACAGTTTATCTGTTTCTGATTTTCTTGCTCGGTTCGTTTGGTTTGTAAATTTGAGGAGGCTTCTGCTAAAGAATACTACAAAATACGATGTACCTACTTTACTTAATAGTTACGCGTTACGCTACGATAATCCCGAAATTAAAACAGAACAGACTCGCTGTTCTTTGGTTCACAATTGAACTAGACAATGCTATGACCAGGTAACCTCAAACTTCATTTTTTATAAACTAAAGGTTAAAGAACGAGACAAGGTTCCATAATTTTCTACTGTAAAATCACTATTCCTACTCCACACACCTCGAGTAAATGTTACAGTAGCAAAACACATTCCGACCCTTGCAAATTCAGTCTAGACATTGTATTAGGGCTATCTATACTATTCTCTAATTAACATTAACATTCCAAACCAACATTACTGCTAATTAAATTCAGAAAATCCCTGTTTCTGATACTCAAACTCATTCAAGATATTCCCCAACTAGTCAATGGACCAACTCTCAATTTTAAAATGGCAAATTATGGGGTAGGCAATATGATTTCCCCAAGTAAAGTCTTAAATAGGAAGAATAATGTTAATCGTAAATGAAAGCTGATAAAACTCATAAAAGTGAATATATTATTATTCCATATTCCATGCAGTATTTGAATGCAAAATAATACTACACTTCCAGGATATCGTTTCAAAGTGACCTGTAACAATGTGTGAGGTAGTAAAGTTTTTGTTGTGTTATAGTCAACCAGCATTCAACTCAACTCAAAAAGGTAGGCATCCAGCCCATCAAGCATTTAGCTACGTAATATGAAATTGTACATAGATACATAGAACTTGCATAGAACATAGGTAAACATCACATAAATCTGACTCAGAAATATTTTTATTTAGTAGGATGCATGGAAATTATTAATACATCTGATAAGTATAATGTGAATTCTAGTCAAAGATGATGAGTAGTGAGACTACTGGTTTCCCATGTTTTCTAGTTTAAATCGGTTTGATTTGAATCAGATATATTTTCTTTTCAGTTCGCTAATAACAGAGGAAGAAAAGTAATCTTTATGAGATGTAGTGGCTGAAAATGTAAGTATCTCATGTGTTTACCTTATCAGTAGTGAAGATAAATATATGGTACGCATGTTGGTGGGTACAGATAATACATTTATTAGCGAGTTACTACGTTAGCAGATTACGAGTAGTAATAATATGATTAGAAGTATTATATCCAACTGCCTATTTACTACGATCCTGATCGCATCTTGCATAAGTAAGAAAGTCTGATTGTATGCTGGAGTCATATTTATTAATTAATAATTGACAGGATGTAATGCTAAATGTGAGATATAGTAGCAGGAGAATAATAGTGCAAATGTAGTCTAGTGCAAGCAAAGCATGACTATTGTAGTCTAGCCCTACTGAACTCAACTGTTGACATGCAACTTGTAATGCAACAAAGGTGAATCAAGGGCAAACGAAAGATGATGATAATATGCAACTTCTTAACCTTTATCTATTTGATGTGTGCCTATACTGCCATTTAATAAGCACATGCACAAGACATGATGATACGATAAATACATAATAACATGAGCATAGTGTACAATGTACTCGTGTTCTGACGTCAATGTTTTGTAATCTACTGAGAGGAATTTCTCAGCACGGCTGTTGATTTTGGCAAGATTTCTGTCCCTTTATTAGATTGCATATAAAATTGTCTAAAGTTTACTCTCTGTTGAAATTGGATGTTTACTTTAACTAAGCATACTAAATTGTGTTGTGCACATTATTATCTCCTTTCAGTTTATTATTTTTAGCTCTTGAGTGGGCTCCTCCTTATTGATGTGCACTATTAAATCAGGTGTGTAATGTCAAGTAAATTGCACTGCATTACATACATAAATACTTCAGAATGGCAATTTAAACGACATTTTGATAACTGTACATATGTAGTTAGACTGAAAGCGTTTACTTAATGTAAATAGCCATAATATTTCAAAGGAATCGGTTCATTAAGCATTCAGTAGTATGGATCTAAGTATTAAAATTGCATTCAACCCGGGTAGAGTAGTCATTTATGCTTTGAAGAAAATAATTTTCACAATTTTTTGTTTCTACGTGAAATAAGTTTTGACATTGGGACAGGAATTCTAATCCAAGAAGAGTAGTAATTCCATACGATTTCCATTTATCGTCCTGCACAGAACCAAGCACATAAAATTCTAAGCATTTAGCTACTAGCTAGTTTTTTTTGACAGCGAACGATAAGTACATTTAACACCTTAAAGATTCTCTCACATGTTTCACAAAGATTTGGCATGCCATGCGTTTACAAAATTAGAATTATTTTGGTTAAAGTAAAAAATATTTTATATATCTTGCTTATATCTGGTAGATTCTTGGATGAACATAAGAGCTTTACACACCAGCTAGCTTTGCAATAAGAATTCTAAATCTCTTTTGAGAAAAGTTGGAGTATCCCGTGTAATGTCGTAGACACAATTCTTCGCTTGCACACCTTGTCCAGGATTTCGATGACTAAAAAAATCTGCAATAAAATGTTATAGTGCAGCCTTATCTCTCTTTTATAGGAATCCATAAACTTTCTAAAAGAAACTGCATCGTTGCACAATCTTAGTTTCAAATATTTTGACACAAAATATCATTCTCCGTATCCCCAACTTCAAACATCAGCTTTGCTGTATCCGAATTAGTATGGATGAATGCAGTTTCATGTACCAGATAGTACTTACCTACATTTTTGTTGCAATATAGAAAATATTGCTACTTGTTTTGTACAGAAAGTTGATAGTTGTTGGTAAGCGCAGGAACTTTCGCAATAATTATTTAAAATAGAATTCTGGAAACTCTTATTATACACAACCCCCTAGCAATGCTTTTGCAGAAGGGAAGATGAAAAGAGAATTGTATTCCCTGTTAGTATGCATGAAATGATTTAACTGAAGTGGGTAGTGTACTAACGAGTATATCATTTTACCATTTCAAAATTGCTATGTTCAAAGAATTTAAGTGTGTATGTAAATAGTGTGTTCATAAAAATACGTTATACGACTGTAGTATGAGAAGGAATACCAGTAGAAAATAATTTGTTAATATATAACTTAATCTATTCCATTTTTCCATTGTGAATTGGCATTAAATAACAGACGCTTCGAGTTAATCCATTAAAAATAATGTATTTCCCTCTATGTATACGTGAGATCAAAGGAAATTCTTTAACTCGACGACCTACGGAGATACTACTGGGGGTTCCCCGTAAGGGTGGGACAGTTTTTATAAATTCCCTCTATGCCGCATGAGGCGGTTTTTTTAAATATGTAATTTTTACCCCAGTAATCATTTTTTGAAAACAAAGAGTAGGAAAGTAATACCCTATCAGGATAACCTTACTTCCATTCATAAGCACGACAATGGATTCACTCAACCATTACTAATCCCAATACAATAGAATGGACGCCATTTTTAATCCTTTCTATTGTCTTTCAATTAGCA
>JABASH010006060.1:0-11143 GCA_019776445.1 Tomocerus maximus
ATAATGTGGGAACAAGAGCATAAGTGTACATAATACCTATGAACCTATACCAACCTTAACCGATTTTTTGCAGTCTCTAGATATTAATCAACAAACAAAATCCCAGTGCTGAGTGCTGAATGGCATACCAAAAATTGTAAATTAGAGTGAATCTTGTCTGTGATTTTCTTTGTGAATACACAGGCATTGTTCCACTTCAGTCAATTCTCTCACGTGTTGTGTTGTGAATTCGTAAGACCATGTGCTGTGAATTCGTAAGACCAGTTGTAATAAGAACCATAACTAATTTTGGTCATAAAACAAAAGTATGTTCCTATACCCTGCTGACCCTGCCTATGTGAGTCAAGTTGAGTCAAGTCTCTTTCAATATCTAATAGCTCGATCAAATGAAGCAACAAGTGGGGATGAAGTTTTTGTTCTTGGCCAGCAGCGACAAACAAGACAACTTGCTATATGCTCCAGTCTGAATACATTGAAAACTTGTTTTCCAGAGCAAAAATCTTATTTCCTCATGTCTATACGTATAGATAGGCTTGTTCACACATTATATCCAGTATTCTATCTAACTTCTTTTTGTTTGGAATCTGATATCATATCACCTATCGCTTCTAGTACACTGCACCTTCGCAGTTGTGTCCAAAATAGTGAATAATTGGAGGAACTATTTGCACATACTCTTTATATTCACTAAATATTTACCACATTTTATATCTATCATTTTCTATAGTGAGGTTTCTAAGAAAAAGTTATACTTTACTAAGAAGATATAGCTTGCACAAACCCCTTTTCATCAAAGTGAAAAATTCCCCTCATTATACAGTTGGAGTGAACCAATGAAACCATTTTTGTCGTTTCAAGTGCACGCATATTGAAAATGACAACAATACTCGCAAGTGATTCCTCTTTTACACTTTTACTGCAAAATTGTTATTCACATTCAGAATGAACTGATTACAGTAGATTGCACATTTTTTGAAGATTCTGTAAGTACCACATGGAGAATGTATTTTCTTTATCTAATATAGTTTTGCTAGTTTTTTGTAAGTGTGTAGATAGTTTCATTATTCGATTACTTTGTGCCCTACGATAACTACGGGTTATACAACTAAGGACAACAATGTGGTGCATCGGTGATATCTTCAGTAGATTTTTTGCCCGACTGGGGACTTTAATTGCGGGACACCCAAAACCATTTATTATAATCCCTGTGATAACTGCAGTGATTTTGACAGCTGGAGCTTTTAGACTGAATTACATTAACGATATAGAATATTTGTATACATTGACCAATGGGGAAGCGTGGAGGGAGCACGATTTAGTCAAGGAATATTTTCCCCAAAATACTGCGGAAAGGTTCACTCCCTCTAGATTACTAGATCCTGGAAGATTTGCAAGGTATATGGAATTAAATACTATTTCAAATTTCAACTGCACAAATATTTTAAAATACGTACATTAACATATTACGGATTGATTTTATTCTCAGACTGATCATACAACGGAAAGACGGGAAATCCATTTTAAATTCAGAGACTTGGGAAGAACTTTCTGAGTTGGACGAAGTGGTTCGAAATATTTCAGTGGAATGGAATGAGACGGCCTGGAATTACTCGCAACTTTGTTCTTCTTGGAATGGCGTTTGTTACAGAAACAATCATTTGGGTCTCGGGGAGATTATCAACCGAATTGAGAATGGAACTCTCCGTCTCAGTTACCCGGTGATGTTCAACCCGGTGACTCATGAAACATACCCCATCAACTTGTTCTTCAGTGGATTTGTTCTCAATGGCACCACGATCACTTCAATCAGATTCATTTCATTGGACTACTTCGTCAGAACTAACACTCCAGAGGATGATGCCAAGTCAGTTGACACGTAGCAATGCAATTTAAATCATTAATTATGAAATACTACACGATTAAACAATCAAATAATTCGAAATTATCGTTTTTCGGTATTGCAGGGGACGGAAATGGGAAGATTCTTTGGTAGAACGACTCGGAATTTTGTCAAATACCTGGAAAAATCTTGACGTGGCATACACAACTTACTCGTCACTGGGAAATGAGCTGGAGAGAAATACATTCTCTGTCCTACCCTTTTTGACTGTTTCAATCAGTCTCTGTTTCGCTTTTGTTATGGTCACATCTTGGGTATTTAAAGTTTTTTTACTCAAAATGCGTTTTTATTTCAATTTACGTTCAGAAGACTCCGTGCGCAAACTCTCCCACTCTCAGGACCAACAATATCGAATATTATTATACACAGATCCCAAATATTGGGATACAATTACAGAATACTGATACTATCAGATGCAGAAAAAGGGAATTTGGACTAGTGTCAATTAATTTTAATTTCAAGTAAAATCTCGGCTGCAACTTTTAGGCCAGATTTGAAGTCCTGTGGAAGTGGAGGAGATTGCATTGGAGCAGAAATAGAAAAACGTAGGATTAGCATTTGACTAAATGTTATCTTATCTACATAATTATTTCAGACAGGGGACTGGGTCACTTCGAAACCTTTAGTATCGGCCATCGGTATCTTGTCAGCTTTTATGGGAACAGTAGCCGCTACAGGACTTCTGTGTTTCATTGGTATCCCATTTATCGCCATTAACGCTGCCGTTCCATTTGTGGCTCTAGGTCGGAATTAATTTCAAAAATTTCATTTATTTTGTATGAATATTATTTTGCTAACAATTAAAATCCTTTTATAGGAGTGGGCGTGGATGACACATTCGTTTTATTGAGTTCTTGGTGGAGAACTTCAAGGAAGGACTCAGTGAAGGACCGAATGGCCAAATGCTACAGCGAGGCAGCTGTAATAACTTTTTTAAGATCCATGCACTCAATAATTGCACTTAAAAATTTCTGATAGAGCAACTCATGGTCGTCTTTTTGCAGGTTTCAATTACAATAACTACCTGTACAGACGTTTTATCATTCTATGTTGGCATCTTGTCACCCACCCCAAGTGTTCAAATATTTTGCATCTACGCCGGAACAGGCGTTGTAAGTTTTTATTTCATTTTCAGTGATGTTTAAGTATTATCTCAGTTTTTTCAGTTCAGTTTTTGTGCTAAAGGTAAGGTCACTGCATTATGAAATAACATTTTTTACTTTCAGTTGTTTATATATCTATTCCACATAACCTTTTTTGGAGGAATAATTGCTCTCAGTGGCCAGTTTGAAGAGCAAAACAGACATTCCGTCTTTTTCTGGACTACGGTCACCCCAAAAGTAAAAAAAGGTAAACATTACAAGTACGAGCTATTTTTTGCGGGTTCACCTTCACGAGTCCATATAAAACATTTCATAATCCTAACCAAGAGATGCTAAAAAATTTTCATAATTAGCAGGAAATGGCGAGGGACCACCAAAATCAAATGCCCCGTCAGCAAATGAAGTGAATGAAAACCCTGTGATGGCTTTCTTCCGGGATTCCTACTTCCCATTTTTGAAGAATAAATTTACAAAAATTACAGTTCTTGTTGTCTACGTAGTTTATATCGGTGTGTCGTTCTGGGGAGTCTCTCAGATGAAAGAGGGATTGAAACTCAGCAATTTGGCGACAAGGGATTCCTACATGGTCAAGTATTATGATTTATTCGACGAACACTTCCGAGAATATCCTTACAGATCTCAGGTAAAACAAATGCAATCAAATATACTTTAGCAATCATTATCCATTCGTTATGATGACCAAGAGTTAATATTTATCATTTAATTAGGCTTAAAATAAATTATTATGCAAGAATTATCCGCTACAGTATATATGACACACACACAATAATAGGCATGGATCACCGATACCTAAAATGTCATTATTTACCAAAATAATTCCCTAAATCCAAAATCGTCAATTCCTCCAATTAATTTAAATTCCTCCTCATTTATCGCATTCAACTTCAAACTTAAATCCACGAATGTTCAACATGGAGATTGACATATTAGAGATTTTATGAGGTGGATTTAAGTGCATTGGGCAATGAAGATTATTTGATTAATTTGAATTGTGGAAATGGTTTGAAAAACAGTGACATCAAATATGTCGCTATAATTATTCTTTATGATGACTATTTCCCCAGGTGGCAATAACGACTCCACTGGACTATTCTGATAAGCAAACGCAGCAGCAAGTAGCGAATTATCTTCGTAACGTCACCCAACTGAAAAGTATGACTACTGAGTACACAGAAAACTGGCTCACCGATTTTCTACGCTTCGTGGATAATTACGGAGAATTTTATGACCTGAATATCACGACAGAGCAGAACTTCATCGACACACTCCGGGAGTTTTACCTCAAAGACTCCAGCCCACTCTCTGAAGATGTCAAGTTCAACGACAACTTCACGAAGATAATCGCCTCCCGTTTCATAGTCCAGCACTACCAGTCGCCGGATGCCAAGGCGGAAAAGACGTTATTGCTAGCGTGGCGAGACCTGCAGAGTTCAGTGCAGGACGAAATGACGGTGACTGCGTTTAATCCCTTCGACATGTTACTCGACGTGTCGGTGGTCTTGCAGAAGATGACATTGACACTGGTGTGCATCGCTGCTGGGATCGTCATGCTTGTAGCTCTCGTATTCATCCCCAATCTCAGTAGTGTGGTCCTGGTTTTTCTTTCAATAGCATCTGTAGAGGTCGGAGTAAGTGATCACTATACTCTTATCTAATACCCTATGATATCCACCCTCATCATAAATGGCCTAGATATATAGCTAATGAAAATATTTAGTTTATGTACCAGAATCCTAACTCATAAAAATGATTTTTAACTCAAGGTTCTCGGATTCATGGTTTTCTGGGGTATATATTTGGATATCATATCCGTGATCACATTGTAAGCGCTATAGACAATTCTATTTTACATATTTGTAATTTTCACTCCTGACTATAACATTATTCACTCAAATATTTTTTAGGATAATGTGTATCGGGTTTTCGGTGGATTTCCCTGCTCACGTATCCTACGCCTACATTTCTTTAGGGGGCGACACCGCGGAAGAGCGTGTCCAAAGAACTGTCCACTCCCTCGGACTTCCCATTCTACAAGGTGCAACGAGTACGATAATCGCACTTTCGGGGCTTTTCATGGTCAACTCTTACATCTACAGCGTCTTTTTCAAAGTCGTTACTCTTGTCATGATATTCTCTGTCTTTATTGCTCTTTTCGTTCTCCCTGTTGTCTTGTTACTCTTACGACCCCAACCGACGCAAAAATTATGTACACGAAGCCAAAAGCCTTACTCTGTTAATGAATAAAATATCAACGTTCCTTTTAGTACAATTATATTTTATTATTTGTTAAAGAAATTACGGTCGGTGCTTTATTTCTATTTATCATCAAACGACTGACCGGATGATATGATATTAGTGTCCGTAAACAACCATTTAACCGCAGACAAATGTAATTGTGTTTGTTAATTGGAAGCTCTTTAATTATGTTGACTGTACAAGTCTAATAATATATTGGCGCTTTCAAAATTGTACACTTTAGATGGAACTAATACTTTGGTAGCTGTTCCTGGGCCCGGGTCGTTTCTCTTTCAAGGTGACATCAGAATTATTGAGACACGTCAATTACTTCTCTTTGCAATTTAATTTAGCAAATAGAATTAATATGTATATTTGCTAACAGCAATTGCCTGTTTTTGGAATCACAATTGCATACGTGTACATTCTATAGGCTGAATGTGGCCATGGATAATTATATGGACTATTCTAGAAGCAATTAAAGAGGTCAATTACCCCGAGCATCAAGTTTTAAAATAATTAAATAAACTATATAAGCAATTACTAAATACTAAATTTACACTTTGGAGAAAACCGTTCGTCATCCACCAATTTTCCCGATATTAAATTTTAGGATTACCTAGTTCAATAAAACAATGTAATACTCGCTAATCGCTTAGCGTTAGTAATCGCTTCCATTTTATTATTTGGCGACAATTTCAGAGACGAGTCAACACATCAACATTCATGTAGACTACATTTAATAAGGATTATAGCACAATACTGATATTGCAATAGTTGGTCTCAGTATCAACGAAGTCATCACTATCTGCCCTGGAACATCCTTAATCAAACGGATTAAAATATTTCGGACAATGTTGAGTTCAAAAGCGCTAAGCCACTTTGGATTGGCAGTCAATTTTTTGGGGTCACTAAGCATGTCCCCGTTTGTTTGGAAACATTCCCAGTTGCAAATTAATACTTCGAAATTCAAAGATATTCTCGGTCGGATTTTTTCAGCCCAGATAGTTTTTTACGCTCTTCGAATTTGGTACAACTTGATCACATTATCAACAGCAGAGAAAACTAATTTGTTTATTGTCACTCTGATGACGCTTTTCGGAATTGCTTTCACTTGGGGGGCTGTCACGCGTATTACTACGTATAACAACAGGAAAGATGTTGTCTGGATATTCAACCAACTCCTTACTATGGATTCTTTAGTCACTGCTAGTGGTATGTCCTCACATTTGTAGTAGACATCCAAGAACATCGTTTATCTATAACAATTGTAGGTAAACGATATTCTTGGATAATTGTGCAATTATTGCAGTTTTTTTCGCAATCATAAGATGATCTAATAAGTAAAATAAATAAAAGTTTTGACATTTCTGTCCCATACTGAACAAAAATCTTTCTATTTATCTATTTCTAATTTTTTATTCAAATTACGTTTTTTACTTTAAAAAGGCAAAAAATTGCCCGTGCCTCTCTCCCCCTGAATATTTTTCTGGTTGCAGCCTGCCACAGCGTCAGCGTAAAATATGGTGTAGTGCAATGCATGTTTATTTGATAATTTATGCAACGAATTAAACGTATTTATTTACCATTTTTAGGCAAAAAATCTGCAGAGAGGCAGTTGAATCAGCAATTGAAAAAAATTTCATTATTTTTGGAATATCTTGTAAAAATTTATATCATCGCTGTCGTCAACACTTGGCTTGTTTTCATCGTATTTGCCGTTGTTAAAAGAAACGAGATTCTGTACTTTTATCATCATATTCCTGAAGAGTACCGGAGTGATGGCGTTTTCATCGTGTTTATTGTGGTTGAAAGCCTGTGCATTGTTCATATGATCGGTCTCATTTGCTGGACACTTCTCTACATGCAAATATATACAACTGTGGTGTACATTTTAGCAAATATTTATCGGTTAGTAAATTCTTTGCCAAGTTTCACTACATTTAAACTGAAAAACATTATCATCAAACTAAAAGTAAATTGTTTAAATTTTTTTAGCAGGGAAAACGAACCTTTGGAGCAAAAAATCAAAAACTACCGAAAATTGTTTCTTCTCAATTCATTTTATAATTCTTGTTTTCATCGCATTTACTTTCCAGCTGTAATTTTGTCTTTCTCCCTATTCATCAATGTCAGTTTTCTTGGCTTGTTTCGCTTTTACTCCAAAATGTCACTAATCAACTTTATGATTTACCCAACGGTATTCTTCAACAGTGTATTTTACCTAAGTCTCCTAATTTATGGATGCTCCCTTGTCCATTTCGGGTCATTTTCTTTCCTGCAAAGCTTAAAATTCTACAAATTATCTCCGTCTCAATTGCAAAATACCAAGCATATTGCCAGTTTGAGAAATTTTGGTGTTAGAGTTGGTGTAATCAATTTTTTGACAATGTGGAACCTCCTTACATTTTTTCATGAACTAGCCAACTACAGCATTTCTACATTATTTGCTTTCAATGAATCTTTTTTTGATAATTATTGATGTTTTTTGCTTTTGCTTGGTTATTTCAGTCATACGACATGTTACATGTCATATCTATCTAGGTATCTATTGCCACATTTACCTTTCGTACAGCTGAAGACAGTTTTTACCATCTGATTTGAAAGTTGGAATTAAAGTAATTTGTTTGGTCGTACTTGTATGCGTGCACTGTACTACTTTACCCATGAAAATCGATGAAATAAATGAAATAATAGGTATAACAAATTAAAATGTATGAAATGAAAATAGATCAAAACGGACACTAGGATTTGGATTTCTTTTGACGATTACTAGGAATGTTTTCTGTGGTATTTGTCCATTGTTGACAATAGCGTATGTAATAAAAAAACGTCATTATAAATGAGATTTTACTTTTATTATTGTCAAAATTACAATTGGTCATTGCAAAAACATTTTGGTAGATTTATTGTTTTCACAGTATCGATAAATACACCATTTAACAACTGTTCGGATAGACCGGAATCGAAATAGGAATTTTATAGCCAAGAGAAAGTGAATTAAATGTGAAATGATCTTGGATGTTGGAACGGCCTGAATATGTGACAAGGCATCCGACCGTTGTCCATCACCAGACTCCGAGTTTGATATTGAGGAAAAGATAACAATTAAGAGTACATCTGGAAGAGAGATTATCGCTAATGATGTTTCAGCAATAAAGAATAGAAAAAGAAGAAAGAAGGGTAAATTGGGTTGTAGTTATCAAAGGTAACAAGAATTTAGTAATCTAGAAGAAACAGGAATTCAAATAGGCTCTTGATCTCCGAAAAAGTTGTTTTCACGATGTTTCATTTCTCTCTGTGTCAACATAACAGCATTGGGTATGTAGAGAGGACTGTCCAGTGGGTCATCAGTCGGTCATTATCTAATTTATTAGTAATTCATTTTCATTAGCAAATCCTAATCGAATAAGAATTGCACATAAATAAAAAATCAGAAAATGAAACAATTAGACTTGCCTTTATAGTAAATAGTTCGTTAGGATATTGCAAAATATGCAAATTAGTGGACTTTGACAAAGGGAGTGGCTCCGTAGAGGGCGCTGTTTACGGCGAGGGCGGCTGGGGAAGCGATGACAGAGGCGGCTTGTTGGGCAAGAGCAACTTGGTTGGCTTGAATGGCGGCGTTTCTGACAGCAGCGTATTGGTTGATTTGAGCTGAAGCAACGGCGTCTGTTCAAAAATATTTTAAAACATCCATGAAATCATTCCGAAAATTTTAATTACTTGATAATTAATTAATGAGAGAGGTTACTTCTTTGGGCAGCGGCGGAGTTGATGGCTTTGAGTTGAGCTTGGGCAGCGTTGAGGTTAGCAGCGTCACGTTGGGCGGCTTGGGCAGCAGCACTGCTTTGGGCAACGGCGGCATTGTTGATAGCGGCGATATCGGCGGCGGAACCAGCGTAGGTGATGGATGGGGCATAGTTTAAGGCACCGAGGTTGAGGGCGGATCCAGCCAAATATTGTCCTTGGGCGGCAGCAGCAAGGTTGATAGCAGACAAGCTAAGAGGAGAGCCTAAAGCGAGGGCGGCTGGGGCAGCGACGACAGAGGCGGCTTGACGGGCAAGAGCGACTTGGTTGGCTTGAATGGCGGCGTTTCTGACAGCAGCGTATTGGTTGATTTGAGCTGAAGCAACAGCGTCTGAAATACATTTTTGAATTGATTAACCACATTCCATGAAATCGAAAATTTTAAACTTAGTTAGAGTGGTTACTTCTTTGGGCAGCGGCGGAGTTGATGGCATTAAGTTGGGCAAGAGCAGCGTTTTGGTTAGCAGCGTCACGTTGGGCGGCTTGGGCAGCAGCACTGCTTTGGGCAAGGGCGGCATTGTTGATGGCGGCGACATCAGCGGCGGAAGCAGCGTAGTTGACGGATGGGGCATAAGCCAAGGCACCGAGATTGAGGGCGGAACCAGCCAAAAGTTGTCCCTGGGCGGCAGCAGCAGCGGCAGCGTAACTGTTGACAGCGGATTGGGCAACGGCGTTGCGGGCAGCTCCGGCATTGTTCAAGGAGGCAAGAGTGGCGGCTTGGGCATTAAGGTTGGCTTGGTCGCGGGCTATATATTTTAATTTGTACAATTAAACATTATATTTTTATTGGTCGTAAATTTTGAAGAAACCTAATTACCAGCAGCTTGGGCATTGGCGGCAGCCTGGGAATAAGCGACAGCGGCAATATGGGCATTGCCAGCGGCGGCGTGGGCCTGTAGGAAATAGATATTTGAATAATTAGCGCTGAGAATTCAAAAGGTAAACAAAAATTATTCTGTCCGATTCTTACAGCGTTGGCTGCAGAATTGTGCACAGCTGCGGATAATCCTACAGCGGCGGGTCCCAACAGCAGATTTCCAGCGGAGGCAACTCCGATGACGGTGAGGAGAGCAACGGCCTACAGGGAAATAAAATGACACGAATAATTCACCAAAATGTTCTGAAATTTCGGGGTTTAACTCCAGAAGTGTTGAATGATATAGAAATAAGGGATGAACTGAGAAAGAACCTTAAGCATGATGGAGCTGGGACACAAAGCCACGAAAGATCAACAGGTGTATTCTGATAGGAGTGGAAGTGAGGATTGAATGATTTGGAAGAGTAGGAGACAAGTATTTATATCTCTTGCAGAATGCCATTTTTTCATTTGCTGTTGACCTTTGTAGCCAAGTTGAAGACACGTTGCTTTAATAATCTCATTCTTATTCATTCATTATCATAAAATTGTAACTTTTTCAATATGCAGTGAATTCTATAGCTTAAAACGCAGTTTACATGTTTGAAATCAAAACCATTATAACAATAGCATTTGTAGGTACACAACTCGTCGGATATAAAGTTATATTGATCTTGGCCTAAAATGAATAGCTTGTTTGTAAGTAATAATTAGTTACCTCCTGAAATGCAGGCCTCAATACTACAACATGTACGTACTTGTGTAGGTACATAGTAAAATCTACATAAATGTATTTTTAATGTTAGTTATACAAACGTCTAATTGATTAACATTATTTTTCATGTAATGCAAATACAATAAATACATTATATAAAATGGTCATTACTTAACTGTCGGAAAAAAGCTGCTAGTCTTATGCTAAAGTATTAATAAAAGTTACTATTCCTTCAAATGGTTCATTGCTGTGTAGAAGTATAATGCTAACTGCTAAGAGCTAGGTACCTATAATACACAATAGTTTACAATAATGCAAATATGTACCTACTGTAATTTAATTTGCACGTGTTAGACTCACTAACTGTACGTACTACTTAATACATTAATGTACTTCCACTCTTTATTGAGCAGTTTATAAAATTTTGTTGCAAATAGTACGATCTAGTAAGAATGTCAATCACATAATATTAAATGAGCTATAAAAGAGCTAATAATAATTTA
>JABASH010006061.1:0-11141 GCA_019776445.1 Tomocerus maximus
GGTATCTAGATAATATGGTTGGATTGAATTTCTGTTATGCTAGACTTGGGCTCTTTCTTGTAGATGGAATTTCGAAAACCATTGCATACATTCAATGCATTTACATACCATCCAACTACTGTGTGTTTAAGCAGCCGATAGATGCCGCATTAATATGACCGTTCTTAGGATTTGTATTCGTATAGGTATTGGCTATATTTATAACAGATTTCTTGCATTAGGTATATTATTTAACATTTACCTGTATTGGTTCCATTTGTCTATCTATTTAGTTTAGCACTCAGAAGTTATAGGCATTTGACTATAACACTGTGCAAAAGATGAAATTTTATCTATTTGCAATATTGTATGTAGAAATATAATACACTTACTTTTAAATAATGTGTAGTGTACGTACGACTGTACCTACATACCGTTTCCAGCATGCTGAATGGTGACATGTATATTACAATAAAGTAACTGTGTGGGTGTGTATGAATGAGAAATTGTAAATAATGTCTGAGTTGCAATTATATGTAGGGAACTAGACATACAATGTAATGACTATTTTTGTTTCTTTAGCTATTTTACTGTTCTACTTAAAGCATCCATCTTAGATGGTCTATAAGTATTGTTATTTCAGATAGAGTGTTTCCATATATAATCTGCATTTGATATGTGTTATAAAAATAGGAGTTGATTAAAGATTCCATGGCTGCAAATGAAAATGTCAGAGTCGGCGAAGAGAGAGGACAAAAGAGAAAAGTCTCCGTGGCAAAGTAAATGGAAGGAGTAGAAGTATCAGTCGTCCACAAAAGACGGGAAATGCCAGGAACAAAGATGGTGAATGAGTCACGACTTGTGCAGGCAGGGAAGCATAGAAAAGAACCAAACTAAGTAAAAATAAAGCGAAAGTCAAGGAAATAAAGTCAGAAAGAAAGGAGTGAGTGAATTCTCCGAAACATATCCAACCAAACTAACTATTTATTATACTTATACATTAGTTATATTATATCGAGTAGATATACCAGTACATAAAGAATATTCTGTCGCTAAAAGCCATACAAGTCTGATTTCATTGTCGTAAAAGTACCCTTAGTACTTTTAGATATACTAGCACCGCTGCTACGTGTATATTAGTCATAGTGTCATAGTCTATGGCGTGAGTGACTGTCTTGAGTGAGTAGAAGGTAGGAATTTTGTATATTTGTTAGCAGTGGATGTGTATGATTGGCTATATATTTAGGGAGCGAGCGGAAAGAGAAAGGAACTGATAGAGCAGGACCGGATTGTTTCTTGTTTCCCAGTTCAGTTGAGTTGATTATTCCGTTGTGGAGAGTCAGAGAATGAGAATAGGATAGGAGCTAATCAGCAATGCCAGACACGAACAAGTCAGAAGAATAGATCCGTCCATTCATTTCATTCCATTGGAGAATTTCTTTCTGTTCTAGACTACATAATGAGAACATCATTCGGGTGTTACATGCAAATAGACTTATTACGTACATAACACTCAAGGACTGATTTCATGCTTACTACTTCAATATGCATTATGTGCTTCAACTACACACACTCTGCCTACTAATCATAATAAGCCACTTTTCCTATTATTTGACATAATCATCAAATGTCTATAAAGAACTCATTATCACCAAAAAAACTTGTCCTCCATAATTTCCAAGACAAAAGTTATAGAAAAAGCTTTTCATAGCTCACAGAATTATTACAATTTAGTAAAAAGCAATTTCTTCTTCACAACCTATGGGTTCAGTAATCACTTTTATAATAATTAGGTCCTTGAAAACAAAACTCGGCATGTACATTTACAACAATAATACATTTTAATGCAAGAATGAGGGAAAGTATGTATACTGTGGATACACGTAGAAGATAATTAGAAAGATACTTAAAGGTGCTTATAGATATAGATCGAAAAAAGTAAATGGTAATATCTGGGAGTGAAAAGCTTCATATTTCGGATTTAGAATGGTAATCTGAGTGATAAAATCACACATAAGGTTGAGTAATGTATTAGCAGTACTAGGAGGGATTTAGCATTGTACATAGTTGTACAGTAAGAGTAATAGAATTGACAAATATTATGCATAACCTGTTCTGTACAAAGTATGGTAAATGGGCAACGAATGATGTAAGATTATATTGTACTAATATTACGGAACATAATAGAGTAAAACATAACCAGAGGATTACACTTGAAACATTATTCATTGATGAGACTTAGCATAAAGAGCTGTAGCATTTAGTCTAATAATTCACAATGGTTGAAGTAAAGAGCAATATAAATACATAAATGCATACCTGATTACTTATCGTTAGGCACGTGAGGAGAGTGGCATAGCCAGGCTAGGATGAGGTGGGTCGAATGAATAGCGTGATTGTTTATGATGAAAGTAAATGTGGTTTATAGTAGGAGCTATTGAAAGAGGAGAAGTTGAACGCGTGTGCCCAATGTTTATCTGTCTTCATTCTTCTCATGTCTTTCTCTTTCTGTGAACGAGAAAAAATCTTTAAAATGTTTGAATAGACTCTCTTTCAAACACACACAGAATTGTATCTGTAGAGGACGAGATATCTCCACTTTCGTATATATTATGTATGGGTATGCTTTGCATTTGCATGATCCTGATCCTCTGCTCCGCTCTCCCATTGTATTATCTTGTATACCATAAATAAATACATTCAAAGATAGCAAAGTGACTATACAGCATATGTAATTGTGATATAGTAACATCAGATCAGTGCCGAGAGGAGGAAGGACAGACAGGCATGGACATATTTAGATATATACTAAAACTATACTAGATAGAACAGCTAAACGTATGCACATTACAATGGCCGTGAAGAGAAAGAGAACCCCAAGTTCATTTGCATAGATTAGCACTTCGACGTCCTCTTGCTTTGCTAATTTTCCGCTTTTATGTTCCCTTTTCTTTCCCCTACCCAGGATAAAAAATACCCTTTTTTAATCACATCTTCCGAAAGAGGCGAGAGATGCGGCCCAAGCTTCATTTTACTTCGTTTACTCTAATGCTGTTGGCTCTAACGTTTTATACTCTAATATCACACATGTGTGTATTACCTAGTTTAGTGTACACACAAAGAGAATGAGACATCCATATTAGTCAGTTCCTTGCATATTCTTCCTCACTAATTCATCTAAATTCTTTTATCCACGAAACCCCGCTAGCAAATATTTTATGAGTAATTAAAATTTCCATATATTTCACACCCGCTTGCCCAGACGGAGATCCTCTCACTCTTCCCATTACACATAAATTCTGCCCAATTAGCGTTATTCTAAGGGTGGATGACACTGCCAGAGAATTACATCTCCGCCCACTTCCACTATCCTCTTGTCTTTCATTTTTAACTATCAAGACACACTCCATTGTAAACTAGTTATCACCAAGTTACTCCATTCCCAACGCTTACTATAAAAAGTTTAATGATGCTTAGGTGTCCTTAAGTTGTTTTGAAGTAGGAAAGACCACATGTCAGAATAATTCCTTTTTTCATTTTGATAATGAATAACTTACAGATCACCATCATATTAATCTTTAGTATGTACATACAAAAACGTGATAATTAAACACATACACTTATTGTTATATTACCTTTATTAACTTTTAAAGGTAAAGCTTATGCTCTTTATTTAAAATGTCGCATACTTCGGTGGCTAGTGTAGTGACAAAGAGACTTTGTTTTAGCGATAAAAACAAGACGAGAGATTAGTACACGATTTTTAGGTAACTTAACAGTAAAATGCAATTACAGCAATCTTTATATAATACTAAAACGTCTAATATAGGGATTCAGTATTGGCAGAAAACATTATTATGTAGACGTATAAACAAGAAAATATTATGTTGACAATTTTTACGGAGTTCCTTAATAAGGTCAAAGTACCTAGATGCAGGGTTAAAGAAGCTGAAAGAGGATTGACGTGGAACATTGAACGCAAGAGGAATAGTATACGCCACTAAAATCTACATTTACTTATACATGTGCAATTTGTAAATGTGAAATACAATTTTTCTGGCATCGAGATTATAGATAAAATATGGAAATAAGTTTAAATAAGTCTGAAACGATTATTATGCCAACAATACCAAGTACTAAATAAATAATATCACTTTGTGAGGGAGGATTTAGTACAGGATGAAAATTATTTCTTGGAGAAGCAAAAATCTGTCCAAGTTTAGCCATTTTGGTTAGGGTAAGTATAGTAATGTTGTTTTAAAATGGAGTTCATTAGAGTCATATTTCATGATAAAAATCAAGGCACGTAATTTGTTGGCGTACATGTTTAGACAGTAAAACGGTCAGCATTTTATCCAAGTTCACAGAGATATTTTCCATTAAATGAAATTAAGGTAAAAGCAAAGGCTCAAGAGGAGGAAGAGTGGTTAGACGAAGAAAACTCGGTAAATTGGAAGTTCTCCTCATCAATAATGCGGACCAAGTCATTTCTGTAGATAGAAGGGAATTGAAGTCGTCGCTTTCCAACTCGGTCGTATATCTTCCTGACCACCGGCATCAATTTGGGCAAAAACTCTGCTTCCTCAGCAAGTGTGTGAAAATATTGCCATTGGAACTCACCTAATTGATGACTTCGACTAAATGGAAGTCCCATCATTTTCCTAAGACTTTTATCCTGCTGTATCTCCGAGTTCATTTCTTCTTCGCTCGGAAGTCTAATCAGCCCTTCTAAATATTTCACGAAGAAGCGCACCTAAAAGCCCATATTAAAAAAGTCAACTTGAACCATCTCTTCCAATCCAACCAACCAAACCAGTCAGTCCATTCCACTTCCACCCTTCGTAATTCCTAAATGCTATTAGCTAATGGAACGAGAACTGCCTTGCTTGATACACATCGAATTTAGTGCAGGCCACGCAAGGCTGTCCTGGTCCCTTGTCTACAGATACATGATCTTTTAGTTTCTACTCCACTTTTACATTACGATTAACTAGTCTCTTCCAGACTAGATAATGCTCCGACCGTACAATGCACATTATTTTATATACTATAGCCATAGACTCCTATTATTCACTTTCAAATGGAATGGACTAAAACACAACTCTTCTATATATAGTAATTCACATACAAATACGGTCCACCCTTTCTATCCAAAGGGATTTCGTTTCAACAAACTCCAGCATATACTAATAGTGTTTCTTCACTTACTTGACAGTCGAACAATATGAATGGGCAGACTTGAAATGGGATCCCAATGAAACAAAGCGTCGGGAATTTCGAATGAATCATGTGTCTAAAGAGAGGAGTGACGAGTCTCCCCTTTTCCACATTCACGCCACACTCCGAGGATAAAAATCGAAAATCATACGAGTAACCTGAGTAATAGAATTCCATGCATATACTAAATTAAATTCCATTCCAGTCGTAATCACCAACATTCTAACGTGAATACATGTAAATTGCACAAAAATAAGTCTTCATTTACCAGTGCAGATTATAACTACATCACAGTCAATCTCCTCTTCATTTTCAGAAATAACACTATGCGCCTTCGCTGACTTAATTGGAAATGTTTGATGTACATTGTCAGGGAACGTGGCTGCCAGAGGTGGATTTCTCAAACTCATAATCACCTATGTTGGAATTCAATTAAAACCAATTTCAATACCCATNAAAAGCATTCTGTGAATCATTCAATTAAATTAGATTGAAATTGATGAGTCGCATTGCACTTTATCATTCTCATTTCAGACACCTACTATTAACTTTTGATTTTTATTAAATCCACCATTCCCTTCTTGCTTTACACACTACTTTTTCGGTTGGAATGATTATACAAAAGTATGATCTGTTTAAGCATAATCTCTATAATTAATTTCAATAAATTACTATACTGAGCAGTGTGGTTTTGTGTCTATATAAATTTTATGGTTAGTCATAAATCTGTATTACAAAAAGTAGGTTTGACTAAAGAACTAGTCACTCTCTCCCCAGCAAACAAGTACCTGTTATAGTCATTTAAAAGTAAATGAGGTCATTAATTAATCACAATTCTAATTAAAATATCCATAATCAGCAGGATATCTTATGATAAAAGGGTTAGGTTTGAGTAAATACGATACCTATTTATTACTGTGGTGGTAGCTCGAAATGTGTTTTGAATACAATAGTTGAAATGCATGGATAGAAAAAGAGTTCACATTTATATGAGAAATAAAAGACACGTTAAAGGATTTAGATTTAGGGAAGGGACGATAGTGGTAGAGAGAGAATTGAAATTGTACAGTGAAAACAGAAGAAAAGAAGGAATGGATAATAATTTGCAAACCTTGGTGGCAACTTGGGCAATTTCCAAAGAAATGTCTACACCAGAAGGGCCGCATCCAACAACGACAACTCGTTTGTTTGCAAAGATTTCAGGGGTTCGGTAATCTCTACTGTGGAGCACTTTACCTTGGAACTTGTTCATGTTGACAATATCCGGAATCCTAGGTTTGCAGTAATGACTAAAAGGTAAGACATCAAAGGAAACATCAATACGATCATCCAGTAAAGCCAAAGACTTTCGCATAACGGCAGTCAGCTCTCCTTAATTTGGCCATTGCCGTTTCGTCTTTTTCGACAAGTTTCTTTCTCCGCAGGTTCATTCATAGCATTATACATACACATAGACAGGGCAAAAAGTAATCTCGGGGAAAGTGCAACACAAAAGTTTTCACTGAAGTATTGACAGAATTGGACAGAGACGTTTGGGAGAGAAAAGAGCTTGAGTCAAGTCATATATATGCACTTACCCATTACAGACAAAGACTGAGTCGAATTGGAACTCGGAAATAAGTTGATCACTCGTTTGGACGGCGACGTGCCATTTTGGATTCCAATTCGGTTGAGAGGAGTGGCTCTTTTCCACTTCTTGGGACCCGTGCTCAGGGAATATCGGTTTTACGCAAGTTACTCGTTTATTAAACTAGAAATTTGCATAGAATTTGCATTTTCCCTTAGAAATCTCTAAGGTACTGTAGGGTGGAGTAAGAGTTAAGTAAAGCAGTGCATTTGAAATTCCGTTTTGCTTAAAATATCTCTCTACTCCTACGATCTACATTGTATATACAGTTATTATCATATGAGCAAGTGTATCCTCTCCACAGAAACTTGAATTCACCCTTCCCTTCAACATACAAACTATAGTATTACTTTTCTCAGACACATGCATGTTATACAACTTCGGATGGATTATATCTAGAACGTGTCATTCTCTGTCTTTTCCTATATTCTTAAAATACGGGTAATACAAAATTATACTATAATAATATACAAGTTGGAATCCTGAAATGCTTTTCCACTATTATATCTACTTAAGTAAAGCATGATATACATTGAAAGAAAACCATATGGATATACATCTTTATAAAAAGTATAGGTAAGAAATGAGACGCGTACATCCTTACACGATACATATTAAACTAAAACAAAACAAGTTGTAGTAAGTAGAAAGAGTGCTCACTTGAATATAGTCCCACAGCTTGAAATGGTTCGCGTACTCATGTAAGTATTGAAGTACTTCAGAATGTGACACAAAGGATGCAGTCCCCTTGTGGAACGGAAAGTCCAAGAACCCCATTATTTCTTTCGGAAGATTAGTCCTGAGGTGCCAGACATGACGTCCCATTATGCATACAAATACTACCTTCAGGTTATTTCTCAGCTCTGCCCCTTCAGTTCAACTTTCATTTCCCACAATACAAAAACTTCTAAAACTACTTTCCCTTTGCAGTCTGATATATTATCATTTCCTTTATTCTATCTCACAAAACTGAGTAGGGGACAAAAAGTGTACACAGAGATCTTCCACAAATTCATTCCAATCCATACAATTTGCAATCCTTGTGTGTTTTAGATTAAAAAACTTTATACTATAGTAAATGCATGCTAGGGTGTCCTTATTCCATTCGACATTATCTATTACAGATGGTATTGTTCTACGTGCAATTATTTTAGAATGTATACTATTTTGTGACAAACACTAAAACTCTGATGGGTATCTTAAATCTATTAGAGGAATAAACTATTTCTGTACTTTAATAAACTGAATTTTTTCAAGGAGAAAATAATGCTATCTATTGTGTATTTTGAGAAAGAAATGTATATTTTAACCGAAAATCAGAAAAGCAGTAATGTATCTAGCTCAAAATCATAACACGTACCGTAAATCTCTATACATTGGGGAATGTATCGGAAGCCCGTCGTCTGCAACAACTTTCTCCGTGTACACCCATATGCCACCTATGGTATTCCCCTCTTCAAAGACAGTACATTCCACAGCTGGATTAGAGATGATGTGACGAGCTGCAACAAGACCCGCGGCTCCCGCACCAATGATACAAACTTTCTTCATTTTCACTAACTTTCACCTTAAAATAGATTTAATAATTATGTATTATACCCTAATTACATATTTAATTCTACATATCAGAAAGGACAGTGTGAGTAAGTATGTCCCAGCCTGCCAAACTGTATCTAAACCATTGCAAGCAGGCTGAGATGAGACATAACATAAGTAATACCGTAGTACAGTTATACAACATTGAAACCAATATTTTAAAGGAAATCATCCTAATTGTTATTTATTAACTAAACCGTTCACGGATTCACGTTCTTTATTCCTTCCTATGTAAGTAGCATTAAATAAGGCACGAAATCTGATTAACAAAGTAGTACCAATCTGATTACTTAGACATGCATAGACACTACCATGATAATACTTTACGGATATGAATAAGAAGTTGTACGATACATTGCCATTACCTATTTTATTTTGAGAAATTAAATGTCATAATTGATCAGTTTCGCTTAAGTAATTTTTTATTTAGCATTATTTAATCAACTTCAAGAAATGCATAATTTTATTTTATACTGCACGCATACCTGTACATCTTGAACGTGAACATGCCACTACTGCTGGCACCAAATGTCATCTATTAATCTACAGACTCACTTTTCATATTGGTGTTTTGGAAAGCTAAATAATAAGACAAACTTTCGGGGCTTTTCCAGCCTACAAGTCCTAGAAATGTACAGCACACTACAAACACTACAAAGCATGTTGTTTTAGGGCTGTGAACAAAGAATTAGAGTTATTAAATGCGTTTAAGATATGGTATCCAGATGAAATAGTATCTGCTAAAATATAGTAGTGCATTAGTCATTATTATCTCATTTGCATAGCATATCATCTTGAGTCCCAACTCTAAATTATCTTAAAGACCTCGTCGGAACACATGTGTGTATTTTAGAACAGGCATGTAAATAAACTCCGAATAATTATCTATGCATACATTCAGGTGTCATAATGGTTACAATACACAATTTTAATTATATAAGCCAACACAGGCAAAAACAAAATTAAAAAATTATTTTAGATGCACCACCTCGTTTGGGAATAAGGAAAAAGTCTCTGTATGTACCGTACCTATAAGGAAAGTCTACATGATAGAATAAAATTAAGATACTTATTCCGCATAAGTATTAAGTATCTATAAAGTATTTAACTGAACTTACAGTGTTATTTAATTATGCAATTTTTGGTTTCGAATTCAGGAGGTTAGCAGGTCAAAATGAACAGTATTTATAGCAATAAACAGTAAAAAATGCTACCGAGACAGAAAGTCGAGAGTCTAGAGCTAAGAAGTTTAGAAAGTCCTAGGATTCCTTGATTCCTTTGGTCTTGCGAAAACGTAAAGAACTTGAATCTATCAGCTGGATGTTGGATATACCCTCCAGTTTCCTGTCTGTCTGCGGTAAATTCAAATATAGTTCGCTCACTGGATCTGGGCCGTCGTGGAACTGGAATAATTTCTGTTTTTATATTTGTACTTGTACTTCGTATTTTCAGATTTTTGGTTTCTTTCTTCATATAGAAGTTTTGGGACTCTACGTAGTACGTCTAGATTTTTGGTGCAAGGTAGCAAAAATGTCCCGGTCCAGGAATCATTTTCAGCTCTTTAATGCTTTACATAAAAACGACTTGATAAAACTTTTCAAAGGATTAAAGCGATTTAAGCCAAACGAGAATACTGAAGAGGAAGATGATAGTTCCAGGGTGCTAGATGAAGATTTTTTGTCAGAAGAAGAGGATACAACAATTCCTGATTTGCAGTTGGACCCTGTCAATGAATCTAGTATTTCGACTGTTAAGGACGGAAATGTGACATGCACAACTTGTGATATTACTTTTTCAGATGTACCAGAACAAAGATTTCATTACAAACTCGACTGGCATAGATACAATCTAAAAAGAAAAATGTATGGACAGTCTCCTGTATCTGAGGCTGATTTCGCAGAAATGATGGGTACTTTTTGAAAGTCACAAGTAAAATTCTTACGAAGTGGATTTCGCTTAAAACATGAATAATATTCTGTATATTTTGTAATTCCAGATGACCTATCCAGTATAGAAGGATCGGATTGTGAAGACGGAGAAGCTCCTGATTTGCCAATATCACGTTTGTTGGATAAGATTGAAATTGAAAAGAACAATGAAGTTCAAAATAGACAGTCAAAGTCAGAGTTAAAACTTGGAAATTCGCCAAAGATATTTTTTGAAAATTGTGACGGTGATGTATTTTCAATTTACAAGACCATTATTTCTAGAGGAAATGAAAACAAGGTAATTTACGAAACCGGTATTATTTTAGATGTAGATTTTAATTGTATTAATCATCAACACAACATTCAATAAGTGCACTTTCTGATTACTTTCGCTCCTGGCGCACTGCACGTAGTAAGGCATTCTTATAGAATTCTTACTGTTTCGAATTTTTGACAGTTTCGGTCTTTTGCCCCAGGAGCTAAAAAGTAAATCGGAACGTGGACCATTCAATTCAATATTAATGTGTACCTATTGTCATAGGTAGTTTTTATACTACTTTACATAATATCTAAATTAAAGATAAAGAGCTGTTACTATATTTGAAACCTTTGGGGTAGGAAAAAAATTTTTACGTTGGGGGGTCCCACTTAGGGAACTGAAAGTACCCTATAAGATATGATTTCTCAGAAATATACTTTTTTTAAAAATGCTCCGTTTAAAAGATATGGCGGTGTTTTCAAATTTTTCACTTTTTAACCTAGTACGTCATGCACAGCCCAAACGGTTGGATGGA
>JABASH010006062.1:0-11141 GCA_019776445.1 Tomocerus maximus
TAAACCATGTTACATTATTGTCGATTACATTTTTCAATAGAACAATTGTGAATATTTTACGTATTGGGCTAATGTTCTGATATTATAACGACCTTACTATAAGGGCAATATCTTGTAATGAACTATCTATATATCATATCTTAAACGCAATGAAATATCTATCTACGCAAAAGCAAAACTAATTAGGCTCATTAAATGCTTCTCATTGTTGAGAATATTTTGTATAAACATGCACACATGTAATAAAATGTAATGTAGTTTCAGTTTAATTTGCAATCAAGAAAATTGTGAGCATAATAATAATAATTCATTCAAAACAATTTCCTTCATACTGAAGGTTATCAAATTGTTTGGATTAGTGTCATTAGCATTATGGATTTAGGTCAAAATATATAGCTTAATAGTTTTCGGCGGACGCATATCTTATGGAAACTTCATAATATGCAAACTGTATGTTTGCAATATCGAGGTATTCGCAACTTAGTAAACTACTTAACAAGAAATGGAAATAATTTCGGTTTTATAATTATAGTTTGCAGATATGTCGAGACTTATCACTTCTTGAGCTCTAAAATAAATCAGTTTCTATAGTTTTCAATCATTCATCTAATTTTAGTGAGGAAAATAAATATAAAAACATCAAAAAATAAATTTAAAAACAAAAATAAATAAATTAAGCTAGAAAAAATATTACAACCAGAATTGAACTGGCGCAATAAAAAAATTAATTCCGCAAAAGGGTGTTTTTGTTTTGGGCTCATACGCCGTGTTGCCACAAGCGCAAGGGCTTAGATGGATAGGATTTATTTCCATGTCTTATAATCTGGCCGTGGCTAAGGCTAGGCTGAAACTTAAGAAAACCCGTTTTCAATTTTTGGACCCATTTCAAACGATAGCCAAATTTGGTTTTCAACTTATGATTCTTGATATAGATACCGAAGGCATGTAAGGCTTCTTTTTTCTAAACTTTTAATATTTAAAGCAGGAAAAATTGTCAAAATTTGGGGTTTGGAGTGGGAATTTACACGTCTCACATTTACAATTTCAGTTTAAAAATAACTAACGGCAAAAATTTTCAAAAGGAAGCATAGCATTCCACGCCAAATTTTGTCTACTTTTTTCGAGATCAATTTTGACATTCTACATGCAACCCATAATTTTAAATGTGGATTTTTGAAATCGGCCTAACGATTCATGGGGTGAGAATAATATTGGTAGAATAGTTTATGCAAGTGGGGCTATTATTAGCGATGGATTCATAACTTTTACAAATAAGCGGTAGTTTACGTACATTCAAAATTCATTTGCTGTAGTTTTTATTTACACAGATTTAAATCTTTGATTAAAATTTTAATGAATTAGCATTTGAATTGGAATGGATTACTGAATTTATTAAATGTGATTGTGTGATATTCAATATTTATGTTTGGGATATAAATACTTTAGAGTAAATTACGTTATTTCTAAATTAAACAATCATGCACGAAAGAAACACTTACAAAATCAAAAGGAATTTTGGGCTTTTGGGGAAGAAATATGATTTTTTAACTCCTTTCGTTCAACTAGTTGTAAGTCAATTTACGAATACTACCGGTTTTCAGGTTTTACAAAATTTTATTTTACTTCTCCAGTAATTTAAATGTAAATTAATTAATTTTGAGTGAGGAACTCTTGACTCTTGACTATAGACTTAAATTGGAATTTTTGTTTTTACTCTTTTTTGGCTTTCAATAAACAATTATTATTTTATTGTATATATTAATTAATTGTATTATCCTCTATTACAGGACGGGAAAGATGAGTATTCAATCGACTTTCAAAATTCAAAGGCACTCCGTGCGTTAGCAAAAGCATTATTACTGGACGATTTTGGATTAGATGTTGAATTTCCAGTTGAAGTATTGGTCCCAAGAATACCCTCCAGGTTGGATTACATTTTATGGATTGAAGATTTAATTCATTGCTACGATTACACTCAAGATCAAGTCAAAGGAATCGATATAGGTACATGTACAATTCCATTTTTGGTGTCAGGGCCGTAAACATGGTCATAATATAGTACCTAACCCTAACCTACTCAATACTTGTCTTTATAAGCCTGTAAATTTATAAATGCTCCCAATAAAAGGCATTTTGGGGTAATTAGTTACCGAAGATTAAAGATAATTAATTTGATACAATTATTTCTGTTTTCAAACTGGCAGGAACTGGGTCATCGGCTATTTATGCTCTGCTCGGGGCTAGAAAAAATAATTGGAATATGCTTGCCACCGAAGTCGAAGAAGACGCTTTGAATTGGGCCGTTAAAAATATAGAGCGTAACAATCTTACTGATACAATAAAAGGTATGATTCAAATCATTCAAATGATTTAAATAAATAAAATTAAGCTAGAAAAAATATTACAACCAGGCAAGAATTGAACTGGCGCAATAAAAAAATTAATTCCGCAAAAGGGTGTTTTTGTTTTGGGCTCTTTAAATTAATTTAATTTAATTAAATTAAATTTATTATTTAAATTTACACCGTGCGCTAACTCCGCAGACCTAATATTAAGTAAAATGATGATAATTAGTTTTATTTCAACTGAAAATACAACTAAGATTTTTTATGTAATACTATAAATAAAGCTAGGACACTCTAAACTAATGTTATTGACATAATATTGTAATTGTGTGCACAAAATATTGATTTTCAGTGGTAAAGGCGACCAGCGAAACAGTATTTGGCGGCTTCGACGATATTTTGAAAGATTCCAAGTACACATTTACAATGTGCAACCCTCCATATTTTGCGGTTGATGAAGTGATTGGGAAAAGAAGAAGTAGTCAGTGTCCCGGTCCGAGTGGGGCACAGACAGGAACCAAGAGTGAATTAAGTACTCAAGGTGGCGAGGTTCAATTCATTACGAAAATGATTGAAGAATCGCAATTATACTCTAAAAATATTCTGTAAGTACTAAATATATTTTAAAATTTCCTGTTAATCAAGTTATATGATAAAGTTCCCTAAATTAAGCTGTATTTTTGTTCATTACAGAATATTCACATCCATGGTGGGCGTTCTACGTCATTTGAAATATATAAAGGACCAGTTTTGGAAGCTGGGAATTTGTAACTTTTTAACGGAAACAATAGTGTGCGGGAAAACTCACCGGTGGTTTATTGCATGGTCTTTTGACAAAGATATCCTGTTGGTATCCAAAGAGCCAGATGTTTCAAATCGTATAGAAAATGTCCCAAGATGTGTTGACTTGGAATCCATGATTCTTGGATTCATAAACGAAGTCACTATTTCCGGAAAGCTTGTTAACTGTGTTGATGGAAGAGTCATTCATTTAGTTGCATACGAAAATTTTTGGAGTAATCAGCGGAAACGTAGAAGAGAAAAAATGGGAAAGTCAAAAAGTTCAGAGGAAGAACCACCGGCCAAGAATGGCAGAAATAGTTCCATTTCTAAAGAAGAACCTATTGCTCAGAAAAGTAGTGGCACATCTGAATTGCCTCGTGAAGAAGTTCAAGCCAGTGAAAAACTTAAAAAACCTTTAATTGATATGATCATTAAAATTCTTCAACCTGTAGAAACAAACGAAGCCTTTATTCAATTGACGTTCCGAGGTGGGGAGCTCAGAAAAGACGGTTTACATCAAATAAACCAATTTATAAAAAATCGGTACTCAGGAAAGGCCAAATCTTTAAATGACAGTTTAGGGCTTATAGATCCGTTATCTATAGAAATGCATTCCGAATCGACATCTAAGAGTAGGCAATGTGACTACTGATAGGAATCACTAAATAATTAACGTAGGATTTAGAGGATGATTTCAAACATTTTTCATGGACTAACCTTAGAATTTGTGAAAAGCATTTTATAGTTTTATTTTATTGAACTTTCTATGAAAATATTGTTTACTATATTTTATGACTGTAATAAATAATTTTAGTGTTTAAAACCATTTCTATAGACTAGTTAGAATTTATTTATAAGATATTTGTATTCAATTATAGGGTTGTTTTGAATTTAGTTCATAAAAGAAAACTATCTTTAAAATCGAAGAAGCTATCATCCAAATTTGCAATCTTAGGATTATAAAAGTTCTTTAGATTAATTTTTTAAATAAACTAAAATCAAACATGTACGTTTATGTACAAATATGCCATAATGCCACATGCATAAGTACACGGGAGAATATATTTTAATTTTAAACAGGTTTGTTGCAATGTAGACAGATAGTGTCTTATTATTCA
This sequence comes from Tomocerus maximus, assembly GCA_019776445.1. NCBI lineage: Eukaryota > Metazoa > Arthropoda > Collembola > Entomobryomorpha > Tomoceridae > Tomocerus > Tomocerus maximus. The sequence continues at coordinate 4,247 of JABASH010006062.1, forward strand.
AAAACATCAATTTAATTTTTTATTTGGTACCAAAATAATTTTTTAAAGGAAAAATGATTGAATTGTGTTTATGAAATAAGAATCTTCTTGCGTTTGGATTTTATAGCCAATTTTTAATTACTTTATAGTAATTACTGATTATTTCATTCGTTGACCCAGTCTACAGTTCTCTTATCGCACCAGACATACCCACCCCGAGGTTCTTTCACATTTGGGGGCAGTAGAGCTAAATAGACAGGAGCCTGGCATCCTTCGTCAACGGTCATTTCTCCCTTATGACTTGTCATATCTGTGATCACGTAACCAGGATGCACTGAATTGACAACGATGTCTTGCTCAGGATTTTCGTCGAATTTTCTCTGCTGAATTCTCGTCAGAGCAGACAGAGTAACTTTTGACACGACATAAGTCGAATTCGGCCATCCAGCTTCAAAATGTTTTCCCTGACCGGCCAAACTGTGGATAAAAATAAAAATAAAATCAAAATCAGTCTAACTAAAATTATAATAATATGATGTCGATAACAAACTCACGTAACAAATTCATTTGCGAGGTCAACAATTTGTTCTTGAGTTGCATCTGCGGCGGAAAATCTTTTTTGCAATTCAGACCGACCTGGTTCAGCCCCGTTGATTTTCTGTAAATGCCCTATATTTTACCCAAGAAGATCATTCAGTAATGTTTGACTTTTTAAGAACATTATTCTGAAGGATTTAATATTTACCAAGACTGCTAGAAATGTTAACAACGCGGGCATTTTTCCTCAAAAGAGGGAATAGACTTTCGCATAAATTCAAAGTGCCAATAAAATTGACTCTTATGGTATTTTCTGCTTGTTCTCCGAAAGGTTCCGTAGCATTATGCTAAAAAAGTTGGCAATATTTGTTAATTTGGTTAATATTTATTTTTGAATCCATAAATATCAATGCTTTTACTATCCTTCCTATACAATATTATATGTAAAGTTGCGAATTTAATTTTTAGTTTCTTATTTTATAAAAAATTACCTTGTAAGCCATCGCAGCATTATTCACGAGAATGTCCAATCCTCCGTGCGTTTCTTTAATGTAGTCCCGAAACCGATTAATGCTGTCCTTAGAATCAATATCAAGTTGTTGGAATTTTGGATGCAATCCCAACTATAAAGAAATATATTACAACAGAAAAATAAATACGATATTAATTTGGTAACGATTTATTTGATGTTTAAAATTGAAAACGACCAGCCACAATGTTTTCATAAAATAATTATTATGTTAACCAAAGGACCAATTCATCGGTGTTGTGTACAATTTCAGTTATTAAAAGAAGGTAATACTAAGTATTTAACATACACATGCTAATACCACACTTTAGTGCATAATGGCAATGTAGAAAGTTATAAAATATAAATCAATCTAAGTATTGTATAATCTCAAATAGAAATTTATTTACTAGACCTTTTCAAGTTCGGCGACAGCCTCTTTCCCCCTTGCCTCGTCCCGAGCAGCCAAATAAACGACTCCATCAAATTTTTGACAAATATTCCTGACGATAGCTAAGCCAATGCCTTTATTGCCCCCCGTTACAACGGCTACTTTTTGTGTCATTTTTCGATAATGAATTGGAAACTTTCAGCAGAATAACTGGTAAAATAAAACACAAACAATGAATGGACATCTTATATATATGTTGCTATACTTAGGAGAGGACAGGACGTCTCATCTGTTCTGTATGTCCTTATCTAGGAGTCGCCTCTGAGTTTTCAAACCCAAACATTATATCAGATGCAGATATTGAAAACTCTGGGAGGTCAACTTAAGAATCAAGTATGATTTTGAATTGAATTATGGAATTAGATTTAAATGAACTGTGGAAATGGATTTATACTTATGTAATACGTACTGATAATGAACCCCTTTGAATTATTTTGATTAGGCAGCAAATGAATAAAAATATTTCTGAGAAACTTTAATACTATTTATGTTTAATGATAAATTAGTTGACTGGATTTAGAAGGAAAATGCGACATACCTGACGGCAGTAAATGCACAAGAATTATTTCGATTTAAGTTTTGGTGAGGGAACTCTTTTGTGAGGAACCAAGGACAGACTTATTCTACTCAAGGTCAGTCTGGGGTATGAAAAAACCTGTGACGGATTATACTACTATGTCATGTTACGTAGAAAAAAGTGGTTTATGTACTTTGGGATGCTACACTTGACTACAGACACATGAATGTATATTATTGTTATATTATAAGTATTACATAATTATTTTCTTCCTCATGCATAATATTTGACTGGAACATTGAAGCAGCTATTGAGACCGTCTGAAGAGTCTGCCTGCATGTATGGGTAAGGGTAATATGGATAATCTCTATGGGTAATATTAGTAGGACAAGGATTATATTGTACATAAGATGCAAGTAATGCTATGTAGATACCTTATAACATTATATCTCTTAGTAACAATATAGTATATAGGACATAGATTAAGTAAACTATCTGGAGTTCTATTATTCTTTTAAATCTCATTGTATTTCTGGTTGTAATTTCAACTCCCAAAGTTGCCTGATAACCTTTCAGATAAATAAATACATTACATTACATTACATATACAGATTAATTGTTACATAATAAAAGATGTGCCACTATAGACCATACTATTCACTTTCATTCAACTCTGTCTTCAAGGCTAAGTATGAATGCTGCTGAATAAAGATTCCTCGCAAATACGTCAATGAATGAATCTATCTTGACTATTGAAAATAGTAAAGGACAGATTTAGGATAATTTAGTGTAGGTATCGGTTTATGAAACTACTTGGAATGAAATTAATTCCTTTGTTTAATATTAGAAAAAATTTCGCTTTCACCAAATTTTTCCTGGAATCCTCTATGATTTTTATGTTTGCTTCACAGCTGTAGCTTTCGTGGATAATTATAATTTGCAATTTTGCAAATGCTTATCAAACAGGATACTATATTCTAATGAAATTATTATTATACAAAAATTTTACCTCTTAAATGACTAACACGAAATCATTGCTCATATTATTTTTCTAACGGATTCGTTTCCAAAGTTTTATTGCGTGCTTAGCAGGTCTTCCTTCTTCTCCGGATGTGGTAATTCTTATCGCCACGGCATTGCCACCACTACTATATACCAGTAGTATACAACCACCGGGCTGTTTCGGCCCCTTTGGGTACATTCTAGAGCGGTGTCATTCTGCAGAGTACCGAAAGCTTCAGAATTTCCTTCGACAACTCTGAAAAGCTGCCCAGCGTATTCAGGGCTTATATCAACCTATCCAAGTCCAGGCCATATTTTTTGCGGTTCTTCTTGACCAGGTAGCACATAGCACTTGACCATATAAATGAATCCATTTGGAACTGCGGACATAAACGAGGACGAGGTTGTACATATTCAATCAAACTCCCATAATTTGATTTCTCTCGATTATCGTTTTACTATGAATTGGATAAAAATTATTTTTATACTTTGAAATATCTGTATCATAAATTTATGCTATAAAATTCGTAGGTAACTACTTTAATCACTCTATTTTAATGCTCATGAAGGTAAAGAGTATTACTATATTAATGGAAGGCAGTTTGATTCTGATTACCGCAGGATTATCTTGAAGATGTACCAGATGTTAAGTTATTGGATCAGTAGTCCAGGTATCGAGAATTTTCGGCAACACGGCAACCAGGTTGCCCTGGAAATCGGATTATGCTCCGCCCAGAGGGCGGAGAAAAGGTGCTTATTGGCTCCGCCCCACCAAGCCACGCCCTCTTGGGCGGGGTTAAACCTGGAAATCGTGAAGTAGGCGGAGATTGTTGCCCTGGTTTTTTTTCTCGATGCCTGCAGTAGTCCAGGATTGGGGTCTTTGGCAGACAACTTATATTTCGGCTGCAAACTTTTTCATCAACAGAAGCAAACCCTGAATTTATTTGGGCACACACTTTGCTATTGTCACCCGACGGCGCATTTTCCCAGTTATTCAAATCTACAGAAGATTCATCAGGCCATAAAAATATTTGACTATTATTCGCTTGTGTAGCTCCAAGCCAAACATATTATATGGAATGTGCCATTCGTTAAGTATTAGATTTGTCACAAAGAGCTGTTCCTCCTCAGACTAGATGGTCAGTATAATGGTGGAAATGACAAATCGTCCGAAGGAGCTTCCTGAGCACAAATCCCATCTGCTGTGCTCTTGATGACGTATTCGTCAATTTTTTTGAAACATTTTGAAGTTTTAAAGGCAACCCAATTTCCGTCGTAATTGCATGCATAGCTACACTGCCTCTATATGTGATGTATCAAAATAACTTGTCTTACTTATAAAAACATGTTATTGCCCATTGCCCCACCATAATAAGCTAATTGTCAATTATATACCTACTAGACTTATTTTAATTAATTTTTTAAGGGTTATTTTTAGTTTTCTTGATTTCAAAATACAATAGAAAATGCATTAGTGTATACCAAAATACCAAATTTGTGCTGAATACAACTTGTGTGGTTTCCTTTTAAATGTTAACACAGATGTCCTTACCAAAAGTCGCCAAAAGTTACAAGAACAGCCAAAAAATACACGGGGAGCAATTTAACCTTCATAATGGTCAACTTCTTCCCTGTCTCTCAGCTAAAAGACCTCCGCTACTTATTGCTGCAGCATGCAGTAACTTGAAATCTTTAAAATATTTTTGTTGATACTGTTAAATGAAAAATTGAGCGTCATACTTTGACAAAACAAAAACACATTTTCTACTGAATATATACTGTTGGAGTACAATTTTGTTTACTTTTTAGAAATTTTAATACTTTATATGGATGCCAAAGTTACAATTAAAAGCAAATAATTGTATGGAATAATTGTATGGAATACAAATCACTTGGCGAATTTGTTGATGAACGTTCCCTGAAAACAAAGTCGAAAGTACAATGAAAATGTTTGAGTGAAAGTTACTGCTGAAAATAATTCCGATTTATTATCTGTGTCTTAAATTTGTGCTTTTATTCTGTACAAAAAGTATTCATTTGTTCACTGCTCAGATGACATGTCATTGATGATCTGCGTGCAAATGATTTTGTTTATCAAATCCATTTCAAGTATTTACCTAATGTAATAATAATAATATTAAAGTATTAAAGTACTACATGATAACATAACAAATTAACAGATTAATCCATTTGATATTACATACTATAGTGTCATGTCTATTTCTGGCTAATATCAATAATGTAAGGAAATTTCCTGAATATAAGCTTTAAATCAATAAAACTATGTATAATATACTGAACTGTATAGTGTAGGAATTCATATTATTTATTGTTATCTGTGGTAACTCCACTCGGTAAGGTATTTACATTTGCACTCTGATGATTATTACAATAAAATGTTATCTCTGGCCACAATGCCATTTTATTGCTACTCAATGGTCAGACTTGATGGTGTTCACTTTTAAACAGTAATTTCAAATAAGCATTTAAAATGTTGGGTAAATTTTCATCTGTGTCTATTTTGGGGCTATTAATCTTCCTCATAAATTGTAATGCTGAACTTCCGTCCCCAGGGAAAGTGTATTTGATTCAAAGTGCAATGGACGGAGCCGTAAGTCACATTAAATAGTTTGCAAAATCTAATTAAATGGGAAAATGGGAGAATAATATTCTGTTTTTTTAGTATTTAAAGCCTTTGGGAAGCGGAGCTATGTGCAGAAGTTTGAGTCGAATCAGTTTCATCTACAGGGGTAATGGTACCCCATTTCCAAACGAGTATAAGTGGGAAGTCTCTTACTCAAACTTCAGTAAGAAATTGTCAAAAGTTAAATAAATTTATAAATAAGAGATGAATTAATTAATTTTGATTCAATTAACTATTTCAGCTTCAAGTTATACAATTTTCAATAAGAATACCGATTCGGGTTATGCAATTAACGAGTTCACATTTGACGATTACCCACCATATTGCTATCTTGTCTACAGGGATTTGGAAATAGAGCAGATTGGAAGTGGAAACACATTTACGATACGGGCACCCAGAATTGGAAAATGTGCCACGTCTTACGGGTAAGATTAACATTTTCTGCTGTGAACACCCAAAAGATCTTTGTGCACCTAATTAAACGAATTAAAATTACCTAATGTATACCAGGTCGGAAATTGGTAGCATAATGTGGCTGAATTGTGGTGACGTTGGACAAAATTGGTATTTCCACGAAAGTGCAATAAACGAGACTATTCGACAATAAACAATGAAAATCGACGAAATAAAATAAATAAAGTCTATTGGTTTTGTTTAATTACTTAAGTAAGATATTCCAAAAGTTATTAACCCAGTTTGTAAAATATAATCGTGATTATATAACTTTATATGAATAAATATTTGAACTTGACTCTCAAGTACCTAACTAAGCATTACTTGCATGCATTACTTGGTGTTAAATGAGGCAGTTGGGTATATACATTTAGTAATAATTGGTGTTAATCATTTTTTTCGAAATTACATATAGGCTATATATGATATAGCATAAGAATGTAACTTCACGATTCGTATAATGGTACGGTCTGGATAGGTCTAGGAACTGGGAATATCCACATCCCCATGATGGTGCAGTACTCAGAACAAAGTTCCACTACCAGCCTCAGACCAGAGCAACTTGAATCTTGTCACCGAAAGTAGTATAGCAGATCCTGGCACTACCACTCTTAAGATCCTGGCACTACCACTCTTAAGATCCTGGCACTACGAGTCTTAAGATCCTGGCACTACGAGTCTTAAGATCCTGGCACTACCAGTCTTAAGATCCTGGCACTACGAGTCTTAAGATCCTGGCACTACGAGTCTTAAGATCCTGGCACTACCACTCTTAAGATCCTGGCACTACGAGTCTTAAGATCC
>JABASH010006063.1:0-11140 GCA_019776445.1 Tomocerus maximus
CCAATATGCGATTTTCTTATTCCATTTCACACTTGGTCGGTTTTCTTCCAACTGTAGTTTACAATTCGCTTGATGGTATTTTCAGCTCTTATTATCCTCTATTCCCTTTCGTGGAAACCAAAATATTTGCAGTTTCTCTATGGGGTAACTGTGCATTGCATTTATTTATCATAGCCTACTACACTACTGTAATATCCTTCAAACATATTTCACGTTTACTATAACTATTATGGAAATTCGACTGTGATACTTGTCTAGAATATCTTTTTCCTCTAGTATCAAAACGAACATACTTACCATATTTTTTGATCAGTTTTCCCCAATGATGCGATCCCAAAAGGAAAGAAAAATCCTCTTCTCTCTTACCATTAAATTCTAGGTCAAAGTCATTCATTGATGTTCTGTTCAGGGACCTCTTCGGATTTTATGCTTCATCTTTAGTGACAACCATCCAAAACCTGGTAGCTTTTAAGAAGATATCTTAAGTTTCAAACAATCTGATTCAAGAAAATATCTTTTATCAAAAAATGCTAATATACATAATTTAAGTGATTCACTCTATATTTGAGCATTACTCTTCTATTTACTGTAATCAGTCATGATTTGACAGTCATGTTCTTCCATCTAACCTTCCATCTCGGTTTACACTGAACACACACGGGTAGAAGTCAAATTATTTCTTTTCCAAATTGGAATTAGCATGAATAAAGATAAACAGTATTTCTTACTTTTTAATGATCCTTTAAAGATGTCCGTATACTATTTCTATTAGGGTGCTTATGCTAATTATATGTGTTTGAACTTTTTATTAATTACAGGCGTGGCATTTTCTGGTCATACTCTGTGTGAAAAACTGAACAAACACACCAAGGTTACTTAATTAACCTTTCCATCATCATCCTACGACAATTTGTCTTATGTACATTATGAACTTCTTCACGTTATAGCAGAACAGTCAGCAGCAAAAATCTAATTTACTACTTACATCTTCAGTAGTATACATCAATAGAAAGTGATGCTATACTGAGAATACTGAATACTGACTATAACACAGTTTAGTAGGAGGAAATAATTAGTGGTCAATACCATCACGAAGAACACTTACTTTTTCCATTCTAAATTAAAAATAATCTTTCATTCCATAGCTTAGTCAAAGAGTGAATTTGCTACTCAATTAAACATTAATACCTTTGAATCGCTACTAGTCAATCACAATTTTCTTATATTATTCTAAACTCTAAAGTTCGTGAAATATGTAAGTATCCGAATAATTAGCTGTTACTCTAAGTTATATAACGCATAATACCCGCGGGGAGACATTGTCACAAGTGGATAATAATGAATCCCGCAACCGACATCGGTGAAACTTCCACGTTCCACAACGCCACGGAGATATACAATAACCTTTCCATCACTCAAAATGACTCCTCGCTAGAAGAGGACGAGGAATTTGTTCCATATTTAGTGAGACCTGAAACTTACATCGTTCCTGTACTTTTTGCAATCATTTTCGTTATTGGAGTCCTGGGGAATGGGACACTAATTGCAATCTTCATCAGAAACAGATCGACGAGAAATGTTCCTAATATGTACATCTGCAGGTATCTAATTTTAGATATAGTTAAAATTATATTCCCAATTAATATTAGAATTATACCTTTATAAATTTTAGTATCATCATCAATATTGAATACAATAAAATATTAAAATAGTTTAACCATTGGGGACATCCTCGTCATTCTCTTTTGTGTCCCGTTCACATCGACTTTGTACACATTCGAGTCATGGCCCTATGGACTTGTTGTGTGCAAATTCTCAGAGTTCATTAAGGATGTTTCTGTTGGAGTATCCGTTTTCACCTTAACAGCTTTATCTGCAGACAGGTTCGAAATTCAATCTTGGATTATAATTTATATATTGCAGCAATTACACTAATTTTAGTATTAGTTTTATCAATTTAATTGCAATTTCTTTGCAAGGAGTAATGACATTCATATACATGTGTCAAGTATTGCTAATTTGTACCTACGCACAGATATTTCGCCATAGCCGATCCTATGAAGAAAATGACGGGGCGACGAGCCACCAAAATTACATGGCTTACTATAGCGGGTATCTAAGTATTTACTTACGTTTAGTATACAATGACAAAGTTTTGGTTTTCATTACATAAGTTGGCAGTAATGTTTTTCTTTAATAGGAATCTGGTTTGTTTCTACCATATTTGCTCTTCCTTCGGCCATTTTTTCGTATTTGTTTGTCATCGACGAAGGTGCGGATCCGCAACTGGTTGCCTGCTATCCTTTCCCACAGGAGTTTGGAATTAGCTATCCTCGGGTAAACTGACACAATTGAAACCTAAAATCTTATCTTATTTATAGTTAACTCAAATTATTTATTCATAAATACATTCTGTAATATTATGCAATGCTCGTCAATTGCGAACCGTGCAAATTACGGCCTTGGTACATTTTACGTCATTGCCAATGCTAAGAAATGAGACAAATGGAAATGAAGCCATTTCAAACAAAATGTGTTTTTCTGTTTTCTGCAGATTTCAGTCAAGTAAAAGACATAAAAGTGCGATGTGTTACATTCTAACTTGGTATGATGAATATTAAGCAAGTTATGACGAAAGCCATCATGATTACAGAGCTGAAACATTAGTTAGTAATATTCATGAGTTTATATTAACATCGTTCAAATGTAGAGAAATGCAATGTTTATTGTTCAAGGCGCATTTTGCAAAAAAGAAGAGTGACAAAGAATGTTTAACTAGCAGCAGGTTCATGGTGTAATAAGTTGTTCTATGAATTCCAACAGTCTTTTGAGTTAGTTTTACTACAGCTCTTGAAGAATAAAGCCGGAGTTACTCTCTGTAGATTTTTGAGAATCTCGGATTATGTTATCTTCTTTTCATTCCAAACATTGTTTTTTCTTTGAACCTTCCACCGTATAGTATGTAATGCACGGACAGAGACAGAATCCTGCATTTTACTTCACAATTGTGTACACACAAAGAAAATAGTGAAGTAAAACACATTATTGAATTTATTTTACATTTACTATGTGTTTTTATCCTTTTCTCCAATTACTTCGTCTATATGTATTACCACTGGATAGTATGTCCTTTACAAATGATGTACTTTGTATTCTTTGACTGTGCTGGTGGGAACATATATAAATACCGTAGTTTCTCAATTAAATCTCGAGGGGAAAAGCCGATCGGGACCGTTGAGATGAGCTACTATTGCCGATTTTACTTTTCAAGAAAGTGCGATGGAATGCTTCCAATTTCAGGATTTTAATTTAAATTAATTACTTAATTAATGACATTTTACAATTCTTTTGGACAAACACATACAACATGCAGTATCAATCTATCAATGATCTTATTTTCAGGTTTTTTTTATTTGTCAGATGCATGCAATAGACAGACAGTTATTTCAAGCCGGCAGTGTATTTATAAAATCGATAGGAGGTGGACCCCCGGGAGTTATTTGAGACGAGGGAGTTAATTGAGAAAATACGTAGGTACATATTATGATGTTTCAACTTATAGACGTGTAAACGTGTTGGTTGATGTTGCACTGATGGTAAAGCGCAGTAAAGAATAACATTACTACGTAGTCGTACGAATTTCCGCTTAGGTTACGTAAAAAACAGCAAAATACGATTGTTTGACTTTCTTGAAAATGATTTGAAAGGACGACGGACGAGGCTAAACATACTCTGCGTATATCTATGCGGCTCTCTGGTTTAAGATATTCCTTCCAGGAACAAAAGTAATGTAATGGTAAATGGTTGCCGTCATTTTGACAGTTACGATTACGATTTGAGGCTAAAAGCTTCCACCCAGCCGCCTTCCCTTGCGTAACTTTTGTGCATAAAATGGGAGAGATAAGACAATAGCTAGCCTATCTATATACAAATTGTAGCATTAAGATACCAAAGATAAACACGCACTAGGTTTTACTATTGCATGCCTTTTATGTCTATTTAGAAGTGAGATTAAGATGTTTGCTTCATTACTGAGGAGTGTGAGGACTATCTCACAGCAGATTGCTTCAGTAGTATCATGTGCCTGTTAAGTCTAAAATTGATAGACATTTATTCAAATCGTGTGTAATTTAGCTAGGAATTTTATACAGAATTCTGCATTGCTAATTTTTTTGCAAACTGTTATCTCAAAAAATATATATTTATATTGCAACAGATAGTGTAAGATTAGAAAGATAAATATAAAGCGAATGTGTAAAGGGAAAACGTAAAGAATGAGATGCCACGTGTACTAAACTACTCTCTTGTCTTAACTCTTAAGCGGTGCACTATGTCTGTTACGATCTAATATTATTTATTGTTTCTACTAGGCAATGGTCTTGTTTAAGTTTCTCGTCTATTATGCCATCCCGTTGGCTTTCATTGCCTCATTCTACATCTTCATGGCTAGACATTTGGTTCGATCCACGAAAAACATGCCCGGAGAAGCACAAGGGCAAGGACAAGCCAACAATAAGCAAATACAAGCCAGGAAAAAGGTACACTTTTTTATCTCCTCATATTGAATTACTAAACCCCATCAGTTACTAGTCTCTCATGATCACATAGATTACTACTCCTAGTAAACGAGAATATGCTTAGACTAAATGACATAATAATGATATGCACTACAGCACATGCTAAAGAAATGTATACTCATCTGCAGATAACTTCAGCATAGGCTTACATTACATTCTTAAGTTACTTGATATATACCTAATCCTAATGTGCATGGGATTTTTATGGTCTTCCAACTATAAGTAAACTTTCACCAAGAGGATTCTCCTTTTTTTGACTACATTTGCTATAATATCTCCGTTTGAATTTCCATAATTTTTTTATACTTCATACTCATACTATAAGCTATTATATTAAAAATGTTAATTTATTGATTAAATTTAAATGAGATTAATAAATTACAAGGTCAATATCAATAAGATTAGGGCCCAGTCACATACAGATATTTATCATCACTGTCTTAAACCATAGTTCATACTAAATAGCAATAGTAAAGGTACACATGTATGTAATTTTTAATATGAGTATTTCATTTATTTATGGTAGTTCGTTGGTTTGCAATATTAATTTATGAATTTAATTTTAGCTTCCTCGCTTTGAGGTATTCGCTGTATTGATCTTGTTTTGGGAATAGAAAACTTAAATGAAATTGAAAATGTCAGTTGACTCTAATTGTTGTGATTATCTTTCAAAGGTTGCCAAGATGGTTCTGTCGTTTGTTGTCATATTCGCTATCTGTTTCTTCCCATCTCATGCATTTTTTCTGTGGTTTTACTTCAATCCGGAAGCTGAACACGATTACAATGCGTTTTGGCACGTATTAAGGATTGTGGGATTTTGCTTGGGATTTATTAACTCGTGTATCAACCCAATTACTCTGTACTGTGTCAGCGGAACGTTTCGTAAGGTACAATACAAACTGCTACTGTGTACCATGTAAGCTAGGTTAAAGGTTTAGAGATTTACAGGACCGAAGTCTTTTAAGCCATTTGATCTCTCATCAGGACAATTGACAGTCATTTACAGTACCATATAATCCTTTGGGATTAGATATAGTATATTTATTGTAACTTTTTGGTACAGAAAACAATACATATACTATTGTTATGTGGTTACAGCATTTCAATCAAAATCTATTTTGCTGCATTTTCAAAACGAGTCCCCGTTCACGAGGAAGTCGTTCCCGACGTAGTCCAGGAATCAATTGCGGTTGTGTCAGTGTTAGCAGTTCTGGAGTTATGTATGGTCATCGAAACGCAGGCGGAAGCTTAAGAAGCAACAAGAGTCATGGAAATTCCCGTGGATCCTCCACACAAAAAGGGAGCCCTAAACGAAAATGTACTTGGGAGACAGCAACGACTGGCACTGGTACTCGCAAAACTCCTGAACAACTTGTCATGATTACATATTGCAATGTCAATGGAAATAATTCTGGAAGAGATTGTCCTATAGGTAACAACTCGATCAGATCGGCCGTTACAACTGTCATAATCGGAGAAAATGGCAGCAAAAAATATTATGGTTCCTTTAGAAGACACAGCCAAAAGACTGCAACCAATGGGAATACCTCTCTTGGACATGGCACTGCTGCCAAAGTTGAAATGATACAGTCAAATTCGCCGAGTGATGAAATAGTTGATGCTTTACTTTGAAAATGCTACTGTATGAATTCATTATTTTTCATATAATACTATAAATAACTAACATGTATAACTACAGACGGAAGCCAATGTTATCCTCAATAAGTGCGACTAGTGCATGTAAAATGTGACTGTTAATATTTAGAGACATTAGTTAACGCAGGCACCTCTATTTTTATTTGTAGTCAAAAGAATTCAGTATTCAACAAATACTCAGTATGTTAAAAGGTTAGAAATATATATACGTTATGAATGTATCAGCAAAATATTTTCGCTATAATTAAAGCAATACGCATGTGGGTGTTCAGAGTTTCCTGTCTTACAAATTATGATGCTAGTCAGTAACTTTCTCCTTCTACTCTAATTAATAATTAACACACCTAAAACAAACGCGTACATGTCGCTCATTTCTCTGTTACTAAAAACTATGTGTAAAATGCTAATCAATTAGCGCTAATTAGACTTATGTATTTGGTAACTTAAAAACATAATATATTCGTATTATGTCTGTGTATATCTTATAAGCATTTAGTTGTGAATTAAATAGCGTAGGCGTAGATTATAATCTGCTTCTCTTTAAGTTCGAAATCGTAACATTACATCGTGAACGTTGTTTTCAGAGACTTAAATTCAAAGTAGGTATTTAAAATTTAGAAATCTACTACTGAGTACATTAAACTTTAGACCAACGAGTCCAAATGAACTGGTTAAGAATCGATAGAAATATCTTTAGGATAAAAGTTGTTTACTGCTAAAATATAGATATTACTGTCACATTAATAATTTCTTCAATATGTGTAATGCTAGGTTTGAAAAACTTTAATCCTAATATTTATATCTCGTTTTTATTATATGTTACAGAAAGAAGTTAGTGATGTAACTTAATAATTTACATAATGCAGAAACATCTATTTGCAATAGCATCAGCATTAGTGAATCCTATCATTACCATTTTCCTGTTGCACACAAAAGCAAAATATTAAATGCCATTGGGTCTATAAAGGCATTTCGAAAAACGTCGAAAGCTGTGTGCAAATATCTATGATAAATGATATGATATGTATGTAGTATCATCTCTATTACTTATGGATATATCAAGGGTATGGTGATAATTAAATAAAATGTGTATGCATTTAATCATATGGACTGGCAAAACTTTTTTATGACACGTTCTACGTACTAATTATGTATTCCATTTTACTTGCTAACTTGATTTGATAGCAAAGCATAATATAATAAACTAAAACATATGCGTCCATGTTCGAATAATATTAGATAACTTTTCAGGTTTAGGAAGGTAGAGCAATTCATAAATAGCAACAAAAATAGAAGGAATATCTCTAGTACCAAGATACCTCTGCCGTATTTGTAATGAAGTGAAGTTTTGCATAGTAAGCACATCTTCAAAGGTGAGTCGATTTTGATTGATATGTAAATGGCTCATTTGTGTCTAGTATTGAGTGTCAAGTATTGACTTTGAAGAAAAGATTTTGAGCAAGTTAGCATAACAGGAAACATTCACCTTCATTTGTAAATACCTTCGCCAAGATTTTTGCCATCTCGGAATAAAAATGAAATATTATGAAAACAGCTACATATTTATATAGATGTAGTGTACAATAGACGGAGAATGTATCATGTAGGGGTGCCTTCCCTTACATGTGGTATCTCTGTAATACGTTTAGTACAAGGAAAAGGATGGCCAGAAGTAACATTGAAAGTTTGTTTAACCAATATATCAATAACGCATAAGCACCTTAAGAGGTATTGTCTCAAATCTTATTTCCTGTGTAAACTGTTAGGATAGGGTTTAAAATTATTTAGTACCTACATAAATATAGTTTTACTCATGCTAGTATCTTTCAACGTAGTCCTCGAATAACCCATTTAGATTATTACTAGCAATGTCACATTAAAATAATATTTCTCAGATTACGTTTTTACAGGATATAAACTATTAATGTCATAAGTAAGCTACTAATGCTTTTCTCTATTCGGAAAAAGAAATACTACGTTTGAGGTAGCTTTGAATAGGTACCTACAAAATAATATTCTAACTTCTACGAATATAATATGTAATTAGCTCTAATGTACTATAATGTTTGCATGGTTCACCTCTTTGTCAACTCCAAATCGCCAACAAAAAGAGGCCTACCAAAAAACTAATTGTCAACAGCAGTTTCCTTTTTGTCAACATGTCAGGTTTTATTTAGTAAACAAGTCACATAATAATGACTTCAAATGTGAAATGATAAATTCAAATGAGTAATGAGTATTAGGCACATGAAAAAAGTTTGTCAATTCAAAAAGGATGCATTTTTTGTAGTATATTTTGCAAAAGGGGCTAAGTTGGACTTACGATAAAATTAAGGTATGTACTTAAAAAGAAATTATTTAGATACATATTCCTGACAAAAAGTACATAAAAATACATAAAATGGAAACTGGTGTGGACAAAAAGTTTTTAAGTGAAATTTGTGTAGGCAATAAGGGGCTGACAAATTGCGACTGTCCCGTATGTATATGTTCTTATTTCTTGTATACCTGACTACTTGGAGTTGGACTTGGAATATTTAGAACATAAATTGTGAGTTGTCCTATGAATAAATAATTGACTCTTACAGGCATTTGAGAACCATGAATACACTTTGTTGCGAATTGTCATAATCATTGAAAACCTTCAAATGCTATTACTATTAGCAGTCACATACTGGTCACTTCAATCATTGTTTGCTAGTAAAAGTGACAGATATCCAGTTTTTAGTTTTTGAAAACAGACTGAAAAATGTACAGTCCACTTTCATTAAAGATACTAAAGTATACAGTGAACATGACTTGCAAATTCGGAGGAATTCCATTTTTCTGGGACAAACACATTGGAAAGTTTACAATCACAAGCAGTAGTTGGACAAAATTTTTATTCAGTTTTCTTGCTACAGTAATTTGTCTAATTTTTGTGATGATTAGGATACCTGCTATCATTAAGGCTGATGTTATAGCTCGACAAGTCTGTGTATTTTCATTTGTACTTATATCTTTTATATTAACCCTCCAATATCACATCTTGGGGTCATATTCAGGGCACATTCAACTACTCAATGCAACATCACAGTATTATCAATATTTTCAAAGTAAGGAAACATAATTCACAAATAATTGTTTAGATAATTTCTTAATCCTGATTTACACTGAAGTAACAATTTAGCATTTCTTTTGCATGTTTTTTCTTCACAACTCAACAATTTGTTTCTTAATCCTGCTTTCCAATAACATTTTGTTTATATAAGGCACAATACAAGCCGAAGTGAAAGTAATTTGTTGAAATTCTATTTATTTAGAGACCTACATGAAAAACCCAAGCTCTACATGGATTAACGGATCAGAATTCTTCATGCTATTTTCATTTTTGTCTCTGATTTTCTTTCCCCTTGGAGTAGCCTTGCACGCATTGATGTACCCTCACTATCCAATGTATCCCTGGTCACTTTTCCCTGAAGATTTCCAAAGACTTCCTTATACTATTCCCTTAATTATATTTATGTATTGCTTTTTGTTTGTGTCTATGAGCTGTTGCGTATACGGTTCGACCTTATTTTTCTACTTCGTATTCCCATACATGTGGGTGTTCACTAAAGACTTGATTCCTAACAAAAAGGCCTACAGAACAAATGACAAGACCAGGGAAGCTAAACACATCAGATTAATATACACTTCCCTGCAAATACTGAATATTCTTTTTCTGGATGTGTACACGGATATTACTCCTGCCATTCAATTTGCGACTAGTAGACTTACTCTGCTGAGTAACGTTCTGCTCATTCGGCACTGGCACGAACTAAATATAATGTACCAACTAATGTTTTCCTTAGTTAGTTTCATGACACTTTTCATATGGATTAGCATACTAAAATTTGCAGGACAAATACTCAAGCGTTCGATCAAATGTCTAAATTCGTGGAAGGCCTTCACCTGGAGAAATATTCCTGAAGCTAATGGAATGAAGAAATTCAGACGAGCATGTCAACCCATTAAGATGAAATGCGGACCTTTCTACATTTTTCGAATGGGTGAGATTTTGGCACATTTGCTGAGCATCATTAGGGGAACATTCAAATTACTGATTTACTACTAATCCCAATAATTGTAGAAAAAGGTACCTGCGTACTGCGTGCTAACGCTTTCATGGAGGTATTCATAAAAGTATTTGTAGTCCATGAGCATATAATATACAATCAACTTTAATGTACAGAGAAGGTCATTATTGATTTTTAGTTGCTGTACTACTGTCTCTATAAGCATTTGTGTTGTATAGCTGTTTGTCCATCAGTATTGGTTGTTAGTGAATTGTAAATCTAGCTTTGTTAATAATCATTGCAATAAAAGATTTGCCCTGTTTCTCGATTTAAACAAGAATTTTTAACACATTTGTTAATTTATTATGTAAATTCATGGTTTATGGACTCTGTTCTGTCCATAGATATAATAAAGACTATGTCTATGGTTCTGTCATATTAGCAGATGTATGTATTTTATTGTTTGTTTCTCACAAGTACAATCATATCAACGGTTCCAATTACAAGTATACTAACAATATCTAAATTAACCAAAATGAAGCATTTAGTTTAGGCAGTCAGCTCTCAAGAATATAGTTCCTTTCAATTTCAATACGACATACATAATATTTACGCCATAATATAAGGTAAAAGTATAGTATACTTAAAATACTATTGTTTTTATTCTGTCACAAATGGTTACTCCTTCACAATTAAATTGGACATCACATATTTATTCTTATCGCACAAAACATTTATTATTGTCAATGTCTATGTTACAGGAAATTTGAACTCTTAGGACATATGCATACGTCCTAGGATATTTGTATCTTCAAAGGTCAGAATTGTCAATTTTATTGAACCTAACTTAATTTAAAAGATTTCGGTACT
>JABASH010006064.1:0-11139 GCA_019776445.1 Tomocerus maximus
TATTTGCTAGTTTGTATTTTTAGTAAAAAAGTCAATGCATGGTTCGTAATTTTCTTTCTTTTCCAAATTAACTTCCTTGAGTTGCCTTCGCGAGGTTCCACTTGGATTGCGAGGTTCCATTTGGATTGTAGATTCAATTATAAAACCAATTTTTTCTGAAATAGCTAAAATGTCAACTTTTCCGCCAGAGATTCATTAATAGAGTTACAGTGCACTTCTTAGACTTGGTAGCTTTTCTCTTGAATAATTGTTCATGCTGAATGATGGCGATTGTTTGAGAGTAATTCGGAGTTTTGGCAAAAACCCAATACATGGCCAAGGGTTGTACATAGAATAGCGAGAATTGAACATATTTACATTTTTATTTCTACCAGGAATTAAAAAATAAATCGAATAGACATTTTTATCACAAATGTCTACTTGGATGAAGTTTATCCTTTAAGTTATCTGCAACTGTATTTTCTTACAAACAGTATCATCATTGAGTTTAAGCTACATGAATAACAGTCGCAGCAGTAATGATCAATTAATCTAATTGACGGAATGATTAGGACTTTTTATGAAATACTCTATTTAATATTGGTGGTATCACAAAATAGCTATGCCCAATTATTAACGTGGTTTCTATACAGCCTACGACATAAGTACTACTAATACAATAGCATTAGTAAGTATTTAGGTATTTATTAGTCTCTGAAATGGCTGTTCACAAATTCACTCGATCAATCTGTAACCTATAATTTTATAGTGTTTGACGTCTATAGTATTTTCTGAACATTTTTTTCTCCGGAGTCAATCCTTTTTAAACTTATTGATATACTTTCGTGTGCTTAAACAGTTAAATTATCTATACCATATAGCCTGCAGTTGGAATTTTAATATTTATTTTATTACTTTTCTTTTGGTGCCTTGTACTGAGAAAACTGTAGTAAAAGGGCATTGGTAAACCAATAGAATTACGAAGGGCTTGTGCCTACTGAAATGGTCAAACCATTCGAGGTCACAAGAAATTAATTAAAATTAGTTAACGGCTAGTTATCCTATTTTTCGTGAATTGTGTTTGTAATTGACAACTTTATGGTGAATCCTTTAGCGTTGTTACTGGCCTTACAAATAACTTATTGGACATTTCAGATCCATACGTGAAGATTGCTTTGATGCAGAATGGGAAGAGACTCAAGAAAAAGAAGACGAGTATCAAGAAATGCACTTTGAATCCGTACTACAACGAGTCGTTCACCTTTGAAGTTCCGTTCGAGCAAATTCAGGCGAGATGGGATAATAATGCTAAACTAAAGTACAGCTACGAGTTAAAGGCTCTTTTAAATTGATATATTTATGTCCAACAGAAAGTGAATTTGGTGGTGACTGTGGTTGACTACGACCGAATCGGGACTTCGGAGCCAATAGGGAAAGTGGTGCTCGGGTGCAATGCCAGCGGCACTGAGTTGCGACACTGGTCGGACATGTTGGCATCCCCGCGACGTCCCATCGCTCAGTGGCACACCCTCAAAGAGCCTGACGACGAGAAGAAGGACTAAGGGAGCCGGAAGGACCCCCCTGGAATGTCTACCGACCGACCGCCTGTCTTCAGTCAGCCAGCACCACCGCCGACCCCTCCTTTGCATCTTCTGAATGACATCCCACGGCAGACCCCCCCACTCTTGACTATTCACATTCCTAATGACGAGAAGGAAGCTGATGGTGCTACGTTCTGAATTCTGTTGTCCTCTCCTCCGCTGTCTGGTGACTGCAATTCCATGCCAGTCATTCATCTTCGACTCTGATATTTAATTTGTACATACGAGAAGGGAGAAAGTAGCTTTAGTAGATCGTAGTCAGACTTTCCAGCAGATTGATGTCACACGACGGTTGATAAGCCCCAGTTGGCGAAATTCATATCCTTACGGAAGAATATTATTGAGGTTGTACATATGCTAGCCGCCATGGTGAAGGTGTAGAGAGTATATTATAGCTACTTACTTAAGAATGGCGAGATAGAATGTTGAAAGATTACTTGTTACTCTCAAATGATTTTTTGTCGAGATATTTAAATAAATTATATCCGGTTACTGGTAACTAAATCCAAGAGGTGCACACTATTAGTGGGTGGGTGTCACTACCTAAGAAAGAAAGGAGTCAAGGGCAAACATTATACACTTAGGAAGCAGTAGTAGTAGGTGCCTAACAATATTATACAGAATAAGTCAATTGAGTTCCACTATTCCACTCGGTGTCACAGATACAAACGGCAGAGCAAAAGTATCAAACGTAAACAAGTAAATTATAAATGTAGATTAGTAGGAGAAAGATCTGTCTGTACTAGCAGTAGCCCGCATAGTTAGTTGATTGAAGTCTGCTGACCATACCGTGAGTGGGGACAGAATATTCAGGACAGATATATACATAGTACCTATATACCTGCCAACATTACATAATTTACATAATCTTCGTTTATTGTGTATGTAAGGACATGGAAAATGATATTATGTAGCAGTTAACAGTCATCAGTTATTTTTGGCCGTATATTCTGAAGAGAAAGGAATTGCCCTTGAACTGTGGGCAAGACGCAGTCGAGTTTAAGTAGCTAATAGTAGTATTTACATAATTTCTCTAGCAATGCTAAGGATAGTTAAGTCTTTACATGTCGTGTCAGTAGTTAATGTTACTGCACTGCAGCAGGGATATTTAGTTGAGTGTCCATCGTGGTGCGTCAAGTCGTGAGTGTGTAGCTACATACGTAGTAGTTAATCATATATTTGCTACTACAGAACCATTCAGAGAATGAAGTGGACGTTCTTTCCAGTTTGACAAACTTTCGTTTGTCTCTAGTCAAAAGTTGTGTCAAAACTTTTCCCATCAGTCGTCAACTAACAAACTCGGGTGTGAAGAAGCATTCGCTGTAGCCTTCATTCCATTCTATACCGTACACTACTCTAATGCGTTACTAAACCATATTTAGCACTTCATCTTTTATCTGTCTCTGTGAAGTGCGAGACTACGAACGAATCTTAGAGATCCGCTGTAGGTACTATATGGTACTATACATAGTTATGTACAATAGTTATGTGAACTCTTTATTGCTGTTGTAAAAGATGTGCACTAAGGTTTTATAGACGGAGAAAACTGTTTACTAGGGTGCTTACGTTTTGATGTGCGGATACCTAAATAATTAACCACCTTCGTGTGGGCATTAGAATTCAATAAGATGTCTGGTGTCTTTGGGTATCTAAGCAATTGATATCCAAACTAACGGAAGATAAATTACTTAGTAGATGTGCGTGTATGTATGTATACTGACTGTAGTAATTGTACTGGTCGTGCGTACCTACATTAGCTAGGGCGTCTGTAATGATGATAATATTATTATTATCGTACTTGCCCACATTATAAATAAATATTAAAATAGGGCTAGAAACGACGTAGTGCCTCTCCTATTGTATACCCTTTGCTGTTCAACTGTTGCACTTGACATATCTCTCTGGCCAGGTAACCTGACTGTATTATCTCTTTAGAGTTCATCTTTAATGAACAACCAGGAACCAAATTATTCAAATTAACCAACTTATTAAACTATAATATTGTTATGAATGCACTAAATATTTAATTGATCTATATACTTACACTCTCTGTCTGCACCGACTCAACTTTTAAGGGAACTTATTGTTGCACATCAACATAATTTATTATGTGGATATTTGTCTATCATTTACCCACAAACAAAGCAGGTAATTGCTACTGTACTAATTAGTTATCCCGCTGCTGGGCTGGCTGTGCGTCCTCTTAATATTATTCTAAATATAAATAGGCAAACAAACTGTATGTGCTACAGTCAATTTATATAACTTGCAGGCCGTATCGATTTGGCCTAGACCACATTGCTGTACTGTCATTCGTTTGCAGCTATAATTAGCATGACTGGAATTGATGTTTGTGAACATTAAATAATATTGAAAAATAATTTCAGAAAGAATTATAGCCCTGAAGCAGTAGAATGAAAGTGGATTTGGTCTAGGCCATATTGATATAGCCTGTAGATCTAGATTACCTGTAACATATGTACTATTCTATTCTCTCCAGGAGGAACACATGTGAATTTATTGTGAAAACAGTTAGCACTTATAATATGTAAATGCGTACTATTTCGTATCTAATTGATAAACATAAATAATTCTGATAACCAAGTGACAACTGATAAATATAAGTATATGGGGTAGATATGTGTGTGGAGACAAACGTGTTCTATTGTGCGTACAACGCTTTGAATGTCGTCCTATTCATCAATTTTGTTAATATTTTAAGATACATCTATCTGTAGTATACTAAGACTTCACTACTACAAGTTCTACAAGAAATTTGAACGAAAATGTGTGAGAATTTCGCAAAAGTGGATGTGACGATCACCCTGAATTGGTACACAGTAGTATAATCAACCGACTCTATAAAATAAATAACGTCCTGAAAGTAGATAAATTACCCAATAAAACGGTGTAAAAGTTTAGTTTACAGCTACGGTCACGTGACTGAGTCTTAAGGAAAGTCCCCTCCGGGGGGATTTATTTCATCTGAAAGCTATACAGAACTGAAAACTTAAATAGGTTACGAGTGCTGTCATCTGTATTATTTGGTCAAGTGGGACAGGAAAGTGACCCCAGGATAAAAAAGCTCTTGTTTGCTGTTTATTTTGTGGCGTATGCATCTAGGGCAGCAGAGAGAATAAATGTGTGAAAGAATATCTTTTGATTGAACTGAAAAAATATTATTATAACTAGTAAATCCGGTTCACAATTGAAGATACTAGTAGGACCTACAAAAACCTGCCTATATTTAACACAATAGACTAACTGTACTCTACCTTAAATGAAAAATAGAACCAAGTGAAATATCGGAAGCAAAAAAACCAGTTCATACGTATTGCGTTGTGTGGAGAAATCACAACCAATCACCAAATCAAACATAATATTTACTTACAAAGTTACAAGTGTGTGTCAGGCCTACTGTTGTGGTTAATCTTGTTGTACTTTACTAAAATACTGCTACAAAAGCACGAAGAAAGTTATCAGAGAGATAGGACAGAGCCGAAGAAAACTCCAATTCATTATTAAGGACAGGCCATTCTTTGAATAGGTAGAGATAAGTAATATTAATGATATTAAATGATATATGGGTAGCATACCACGTACCTTACCTACCTCCTAATAATAATTCACTACCAAACCAATCAAGGCTTTTTAAATACAAATGTCTATTTAGATGCAAATAAATCATTTCAGACGAGACAGTGTCCGTTTTGATGCTGCAAATTATATTTATGTAGTGAGTCATAACCATTGAAAGTAGTGAACTACGCCGCCATCTTAGGAAATCAAAAGCCCTAGAATTTTACACAACTACTAACTATAACTACGAAAAGATTGAAGGTTTAGCCAAAAGCAAAGTATTACTAATAACTTTTAACGCTCTAAAAATCTATTCGTGGAGGCATGAATAAAGAAATCTAAGGACATTCCTACAACAAACCCAAATATACTTACCTAGACAATTAAACGCATTTTAACATAGGGAAACAATCTAGTACTTCTTATTCTCAAGCAACTGTACAATTGTAAGTCTAAACATTCTCTCTAAAAAATTGAAAGCAACAAACGAAAGGAATATGAACTATTTTGCATATTAATGGTCACTCGTGGCCACTCTACTGCATACAGAATACAGATTTACTTAACAACCAAAAAAATCTTTTTCCACGCTAATGGATAACTATTATACCGATAAGTCAATAGCTATGTACTACGCATCAGAGAAAATTATTTAAACCACGATCGTAACTTCAAAGTCATTCGAAACAACAGAGAGAGACTCATTTTTCAAATTCATTAGCGACAAAAAGTGTATTTCAGCATTGACTGCAAAATCTAATTTTTTGTAGATCTTTGGCTAAATAAATTGGATCTTATATTTTAACAAATTTTATTATTTCAGCTTAGAAAAATTTTAAAGAATCACATTTACAATTACTTATGTAACTTGAGTTTCTTTAATTTTAGGAGCACATGGCTTAGGAATAAATTATTTGTGTTATATTCTGTCAAAAAATTAAAAAATTAAAAATTGGGGCTATTGCTTGGACGTTTCCCGTAGGCAGTACCTACTGAATTACACTTGCTAACATCGCTAAATAAATAATCCTCCCATAAAAATAATCATTGCAAAAAAATCAAAGTGTTTCATTTATTTTGCTTATTAAAGCACTCTGTTGACTATTGAATTGTAGTCAGCCAAATCTGACCGACACTTTGAATTTATTCTGCTTGCGTCGTTCTATTGAAATTTAAGCATTAAATAAAATGGTAACT
This sequence comes from Tomocerus maximus, assembly GCA_019776445.1. NCBI lineage: Eukaryota > Metazoa > Arthropoda > Collembola > Entomobryomorpha > Tomoceridae > Tomocerus > Tomocerus maximus. The sequence continues at coordinate 6,357 of JABASH010006064.1, forward strand.
GGTACACCAGCACGTACCCAGGAATTTGAGCAAGGGGGCATACCAAATGATATTGCCAATCAATAGCATGGTATTTTCATTTTCAGCTTTATTTGTTCCAAAATATTGAATAAACTAGGGCGAATTTTTAAGAATTTCCACGATCCTCAGTCTTTTTGGAAGAAACATTCCTCTTTTTCCAAGATTTAGAAAGGCACGGGTCGTACCCCTTCTAAATACTTACTAATCACTTACGTGCTCCAAAAGATTGCCCCCAGCGTTTGATATTCCTTAATACGCCTGCCATTATTGTTTATTAAGCCTGGCACTGTTACTTTTAGTTACTGGACTTACTAGTTAAGGTATAGTGGGAATGTTGTAGTTAAATTAAGGGGTAAAAGAATACCTACTGACTGAATGGACAGGAGACGTGAACTTGAGTTTACGGATAAGCCAACATAATCTTAAATTAAACTAACGGATAGATGACTAAAAAATGGCAGGGCTCCTTTGAAATTAGAATTACATTTGATCTATCAGTTTTAACTTCAAGATCAAAGTTTAAAAAAGGAATTTCGTTCATATATATGAAATGAAAAGGATATGCTCGATACTTGGGCCAAACTCTGTAAATCTAAAACGTCAGCGTTTTATTTCCATTGGATTTACAACTAACCATAAAGATCTATGTCTACATAAACCCTACACAGTATTACTATATAACTTACCTGTAGATACAATATCAACTAATAACCAAGTTCTTACAGCAAACATTAATTTGTAGGTACAAATATCCATTTGTGTACACTATACTAGAAGAGCTATCCATCCCACGAGTAGTGTCAGTTCAAAATAAGTTAAGTCCCTACACTGCAAACTAAAATTGCATATCATGAACATTATTTTGGGTTCACAGGATATACTATTTCCATAAAAGCATGAAACAGTGGCCTTGCCTTGGTTTCAGCCTTCAATTTCTTCCAGTTTCTGTATTCCTCGCACCTCGCGTAAAAAGAGTGAGGATCAGGACAAAATATTAAAAACTGAAAGCTCCCCCTCCAACGTTGAACTATGAAATTGCTATGAAATCCCTCTAAAGTGTTACTTGCAAATTCTCCTTCAAATTATTTCTGTGTCTCACTATCTTGTGTCATTTTTATTTCTTGCCTACCTATCAGTGAAGTAGACCATTTTTCCCTTCTGAAATACGTTTTGGTTTACCTTCCTCTATATTAATGGATCCTTTTAGGATAGATTAATTTTAAAATGTGAGTGGAAAATTTTTCATAAAGAGTGAGTGCCATAGAAATTATTTTGCCCACATTTTTAACACTTTATAGCGTTTGAATTGCCAACCAATGTTCATGACATGATTTGTATCTATTCCTAATAATTTGCAGTGTAGTGAAAATGGGTGGTGGTTATTATTATACAACTATACATCATGTGTACTATAACGTCATACAAATAAAGCCCTGCTGCTTCACTGTGAAAATAAATGTTATTGCTGTGTTACCACGGCATGTTACTACCTTAGATAAGATGATTATGATAAAATCAATGTTACTAATTATAAAATAATTTACATAATGTCATGTAGTTGTCAAATTGTATGCAAAATGTATATTAGAAACAATAAATGTCATGTTGTGCTATATCCTTATACGACTTTCCTTTTTCTTTAATCAATGATCATTTAAAAACGCATAAATATGAATGCACGTTGCACGTCTTATATATTTATATTTGGCATTTCCACAATCTACAATCCATTATTTTATAAATTCCCTAATAAACTCTGGAATACACAACTCCACGGCAGTTTTCATAATTAAATAATTTTAGCAGGTTAAGTATAAAGGCAATTCTTGCATCTTGACGTTGAGTTATACGTTATGCAGGGTAGTATTTCAATTTAGGCATTATTGCCTAGGAGTTTTATATCCAATCTTCATCTTTTATAGTAATTGGGTTATCAAATTGCTCTGAATACTTTTTTCTGTTTATAAATTATCATCATGATAATGTTGAACATAAATCTGGGATTTTTTTCTTTTCCTCCACTTTAAATGGGCACAAAACAACACACCATTTAGTTCTCTCATTAATTTACTGTTAGAGCCGTTTAGTATAAAATCCGTGCAACTAAGATTAAACTAAATGACGAATGCATGCATCGCCAATCGCCAAAGAGATACTCTGGTGATGCATGTCGACTTTCAAGTATTTTCAAGGTAGTAGGCATTTTCTTAATACCTACAACCTTTCCAATTATTTCCTTCTGACACAGTGGAGGATAGGGTCAGTACCAATCAGGCATCAGTTTATCCTACAAGGTCCCACTGCCATTCCCCCCATAGGCCCGAAAAACAATTTCTCGACAACCATACAATTATAGTCATACAGAAACACTTTATCAGAAAATGCTGTCACCAGTTGTCAGCTCTCCATACACCCTCAAAAATACCCGTTTAAGCGGACAAAGTGTTTATGCATGACCATATTGCATGGTTGCCGGGCAATTGTTTTACTGGCCTTACAGGATAAACTGAGGCCTATTGTACCAATACCTACTATAATCAGTGTTGATAATACTTTGTTGAACGGAGAAAACAAGGGCGTGCCAGATTGAAAATGAAAACCACGGTACAGCAAACCATTTTAATTAATTAGGATCCCATTTAAAAGTTTTCTCTAAATTATACTCTTATCCCTTCTTGGATAGTTAACCTTAATTTTGAGGCTAATAACTATGTCCAAAATTAAAAGTCAGATGAGTTACCCATACCTAGACTCATGATTGATGATCAACCGGCGTAGGAATTAACACACTTATAAATCGATTTACTGGAAACAGCCTTTAAGGCAATTTTATTATCTGTAGTGCCTAGCCTCAGCGTGATATTGTTCATACGATTCTTATTCAACGGATGAATAAATGTGCAATTGAAACGTGTAACTTATTCAGGTGAATTAAACTGACGGATTGAAGATATGAGCGGGCCTATGCCCAGATATGTTGCGACTGTGACTTATTTCAAGCCCGATATTAAACCTGACGAATACACTCACACATTATTCCAATCAACTAACTATTTCTCAGCCAGTAAGCTACAGCAAAAAGTGTTTAACATTTAAATGACAAACTACCGATATAGATAGGCAAAAGACATGGAAAAGTATTTGAAAATACTTGCTTCAATTGAAAAAGAAAAAAATACTAGTACATGTAATTTGAACTACATTTTTCCGTAAAATACACACTCACACAATTTATTCATTATAATAATATATGGCAAAAAAGGACAAAAATATCTACAAACTATTTTTTTTCTGTATCTTTAATATACAAAATTAACACCCGACCGAACAACACCGACATTTGGGCCATAATATAAGAAATCAGAATGTACGCAAATTATTCGACATATTTTCATCATTAATAGTTCATTATTCGCCAGGTATTATTCATTATTCACATCCAAAATAGCCTTATCAAGATCTTTCCTGTCAGTCTCTCCTTGAACGACCCCATCCTCCTCATCTCCGTTTCGGTTTTTAGCACAGGAATCCTTCTCCCCCTGTTCATATGAAGAGTTTCCTCGAGATTTGATAGTAGAATCTAAGCTCAAAGATTTCATTGCAGTCTCCTAAAATAAATCAATTGAGTAAATAAATCTAAACACCAAAAAAATGAATTTCCACTTATTCGTACGTATTTTGTTTTCAGCGAACTTACAGTTTTTTCAACACGGTTATTTGAGGTATCGACGAGCACTTGTGAATTCAGCAATATCTCGGCGGACTATTAAATAAATTAATCTCAATTTAATGAATTACTAAGTTTCCTTCGCTTTGATTTTCTCTGAACTCAACAAAGCAAAGTATAAAATATAAATTGTTACGGTACAGTTCTAAGAAAATGATTAACTTGTGAGTGTAACGGTGAACGGAGTAGTATTATATTAAAGATAGTAACAAACCTCAGTTAGGCAGTTGCCGCAATATATGCGGAATGTCACAGATCCGTCTGGAGATTCGATCATTGAGTAACGGGCATTAGAGACGATCAAACAATTATCAGTACTTCCAGGTTGCTGACCCAAAGCACGGTTACATCCTCCTTCGGCCATTGTTGGTCTTGTGTGGTAGGTACTAATAATAGGCGAGCGAGAATACTGATTAATTAAGTGACCAATCAGTACGGGAATTCGGTTCGGAGAAGGGATTTGTTCGGATTTGCAATGTTTTTCAGTTTATTTTCAGCTTGGCGTCACAACAAGCGAATTTCCGATATGGGTACGGAACGACACGAAAAAATATATCACCGATGAACCGCTTCCTGCAAAATGAACTCGTCGAGTCAGATCATAGACAGAACCAAAGCAGGCTAACCATCAAACTCCTTGTAGGCGATTTACAAAATGAGACAGATTTCGACAGTGAGGCAGTTAAGGTTAGCCTGACTTTTCACATGTATATTTTTTATTATGCTAGGTTTTAAAAGGGGCAAAACACTGACCCGTGCCTTAACTGTCTCACAGTCGCAACTGTCGCATTTTGTAAACCCCCCTTATAGTTATACATATTCTGTTCATTTCAAAAATCCCGACTGTAGATACGACTAACATAATTGATATAATATATTCAACACATGCGCAGATGATCTCTAATGTCGCTACACTGACCCAATAACGCCTAAATCCTCTGTTCTGTAATATGGGTTTTTGAAATGAACCCAATATCTAAAACTACAAGGAGTTTGATGGTTAGCCTGATTTGGTTCTGTCTATGATCTGACTCG
>JABASH010006065.1:0-11139 GCA_019776445.1 Tomocerus maximus
GAAAAATAACTTTATTAATAATTGTTTGATGTACTTTTTGACGTAAACTGTAACCTCTGTATTCCTAATCTTGCTGCTAACTGATATTGTAATTCTTTATTCTGTCTACACTGGTATAATGTTAGTTACATTATTTACAACTCGGAAATATCAGTCAATAACTTGTATTTTACTAGACAATGGTCGTAATGGTTAGGTGGGGATTATCGTATTTGCTGACTTAATTCACCCGGGGTCTAATGCAGTTAGAAACTATAATTATTTTTTGACTGTGAAATGTTAAACCTTCAATTCTCTTCTAAAAGGGTTCTCAAGTATTATATAAAGGCTTATAACAAACATCGTAAGTACTACAGGCAATCAAACTATCTATGAAATTATATTACTATGTCTATGTCTATATCTAACCCAGATCACTAAATGTATGTTCCAAAATATCCTTCGTTAATTCTCAGCCTGTAGGTATTGTAATTGCGATTGTAAATGGCAGATATTTTTTTCTTGTAATACTCACAAAGTAATCTGGGATTTTTAATGTGCATGGGTAATTAAATTCGGTAAATACGGTACTCTTAATGAAAAGTTGTGAAGTAAACATTTTTCTATCCAGTGTTGTACAAAATTATTGCCCTGACCTGCGTTTTCTTTATAGCATTACCTCTGTACTGCACATATTCCACAAACTGTGAATTCCACGAAAACTTCTGAATTTAACTCATTGTTGTTATATGACATGATTATATAAGAGGAATGAAGTAGTGTAGGTTTACAGGAAGGCATTGCTCCAAATCATTGAAAATTGAGGCTACAGTTACGTGTATAGTAATTGTGTCCTTTTCAGTTTCAACGTAAGACATGTGAAAGAATATTTTAGCTGAATTATATATCAATTGAAGTCTTACTGATGACTAGGTATATCTTATTACTCAGGCATAAACGAATACATAAATAATAATAATGTTCCAGAATGCGTAGTTTATTTATTTTGGTGTTGCATATGTTAGAATTTATGATGAATTGTTTTGGGGGAGAGTCTACTTTATCTGTACTCATGAACTCTCCTCAAATGAAGGCAGGAGCAAACATCAATCAATACCAAGTACTTCAAGAAGATAATCTTGAGTTAAAAGATATATCGGAAAGTTTAGCAAGTCTTGTTGTTACGCAATAGTAAATCTTTAAAAGAATCGCAATGGTTTGGCTAATGTACACGATTGACGATTGTACACAAGTGAGATGTTTGCATATTTGCAATGTTTAGGTGATAGAAAAGAAGTCCTACTTTAAAGACTATTTTTGGCACCGAGTATCTGTGGAACTGAACAAGACACTAACATTCTAATTTCGAAGCTGACATAACTTAAGCGTCTGAGACGAAGGCAGATGTTGCTTAGCTCTTTTATGTGTCTTTCTGCGTTTCCTATCTGAAAAATCGTAGGTAAACAACAGAACAAGCTCGGGAGCTACGCTTTATGAAAAAAATCAGTTTAACTAGGTGCATGTACAAATTATAGGTTAACTGCTCTAACTGCTTGCTCTCAATAATTAGAGGAGCTCTATTAATCTACTACTTATCAATGTATAGTTTAGATTTTCATATCGAAACCAATTTGTGAGTGACGAGTTTACACGAAAATTATTTCAGAACAATTTAAAGAGCATATCCACTATAATTAGTCACCGTAACCGTAAGTGCATTTTTGGCCTTTAATCTGCCACAATGATTCAAAGTTCTGTGAAACCTCCTGAAAATAGTACATCTTCTCCACCTACAGCCACATCAACTTTAGAAACAAATTCACAAAATCCGTAAGATATAAAGAATTAATTTTCAATTACTTAAATATAACTACTTCAATTTTTTGCGCACATAAGAAATCTTTTTTAATTGCGAAAAATACATTTTAGAGTGTCTCGAATGAAAAGACGAGTTTCTAAGTTCAGAATTCCGAAAACGGTATTTGCATTGGAGAAAAAACTACAAACTTGGTATTGGGAACCGGTAAGTAATAATGATCGACGAAATTAATTTTGACTTCACAAAACAAAGGTTAATACATATATTTTTGCTACTTTTACAGACATGGGTGAAAATATGTGTTATCCTACTTCTTCTCGTAGTTGGTACTTTCCTTGTTCTCGGACTGAGCTGCTCCGAATGGTTTATTGCATCGGATTCCGGCTATCATCAAGGTTATCATTCTCTCACCACTAAAACACATTCCTTATTGCTTCGTATTCAAATGAAATGCGAACTCAACTGACAAGTGAAGTAATTAAATAAATATTTTACCGTTCTAATTTTCTGGTCAGGGCTATTTGTCTATTGCGTTGCTGCAAATGCAACAGAACTCCCATCCTCGGCGAATGCAACGGAAGGTTGTCATTGGATGGACATGAGTTTTCATGGTATGTCATAATTGTGAATCTAACCCACGGATTATAATAAATGAGCATTTTGGTGATAAATCATTGTTGAATCATTTCAGATTATTCAACATGGGCGTTTATTGCGGGATGGACAAGTTTGTTCGTCTGTCTGCTAGCAGCAATTGTTTTGATTGTTATGTATACCAGTAAGGATCTTACATCGAAGTTCTACTTGAGTCTTTCAGCTGCTCTACTTTTATTTTTAGCTGGTAAGGTAAAATGCAAAAACCAATAAAACAAAGCTGGCAAAAACGATGTGATGATAATTATTATAGAATGTAATTGAGTTTTGAAATGTTTCAATTGCAGCACTAATTGGAGGTGCAACCCTTGCTTTGGCTTTTTTGGAATTTATCGTCATTTCAGAAGGTAATTCAACTTTAGGTCTGAAAAGTATTTTGTCTCGATGTATTCTGACTGAAAAAATTATCATTCACAGACGAACGCTTAATTTGGATTTACGGCTCTGCGTTTTGGATAACTTGTTCTGGAGTTATTCTCATGTTGATTCTCACCTTGTTCGTACTGTGGACATGTTGCTGCATTTCCCGAGAGTTACCAAGCCCTGTAGATACGAAACCATCCTCACCTACAAAGCTCACCGTGACTAGTCTGTCGGCAACTCAATCAACCGCTATTAAGCAGGATGGTAAATCTAATTACATCGCTGCCAACACAAAAATCGGTAAAAATGTAACGATCGGAGAGAAGTGTGTCATCTGTCCCGGAGTTACAATTGGTGACAATGTCATAATTGGAGCTGGAAGTGTTGTAGCAGCAGATATACCATCAAATTCTATAGTTGGAGGTGATCCAGCTACAATTGTACCATATTCGGATAATCAAAAGATATTCGTCCAATCTTAGCCAATCTGGTATATTTTGTTGGAGGAAAAGCAAAGCTACAAAACTACTGCCAACCCAGAATGCAAGAAAGGTTATGGAACCTTGAACACTAAACGAGATTTAAAGATCGAAATGCTATAAGAATCATGCTTTCTGTTTATTTTTTCCTTAGATAGTTAAATGGTATTAGTTAAAAACATCAATGCGATCTGTATCTGTAAATAACATTCGTAAATCCTCTCTGAAATATCTGTGTAAATAATAATATTTCATAAAAATACTCTGATAAATTATTCTTTACTCTTATCCCCTTCTGTATTGTTGTACTCTATTTTGATGTATTCATCACAAACAGCTTTGAACTTTATCTTCTCCCTCTGTAAGGTAGTAAGTCCCTCAAGAAATAGAGAATTGCATATTTGTGTTTTCTGCAAATCAGTTACAGATTAGAAATTCAAATATTAAACAACAATGTTTCCAAAAGATTCCGTAATGCTTTACATTTCGTTGTATACACTTACGTAAGGAGACGTAATTTCAAGGCACTTGATGTTCTTCAACTGGAGCAGTTCGGTTAGAGCTGATGCTGTTACAGGTCCGTGAATATATAGTTCTTCTAAAGCTGAAATTGAATAATTTAGATAAAAATTCTGGTCTGTAGGAAATAATATTCTGTAAATGAACTTGAGCTTATACCCTTTAAACTATGAATGGAGACAGTCTTCATTCTCGCAGCACATTTAGAGCTCAGACCAATGTTAATAGGTCCATCTACGGAAAGAATTTCTCGTCTTCTGTTTTGTTCTTCCCAGTTGAACCCCAGCAACGCTCCATTATACTCTAAATTACTTGTATTGATTCCTAAATGCAGTTTTTTTAAATTGGGCCACAATTCCCAAAGCGTCTTTACGACTTCTACAGTCGGCTCATGAAGACAAAGTCCTTGTACATCCGGGAAAATTGCATACAGCCTTCGGAGGTACTCCGGGGAAAACATTTTGAAATCTATAACTAAATCTCTCAATGTATGACAGGGAGTAATTAAATTCGACGCAGGGAATAACTGCTCCAGTTCAGCAACGGAGAAATATAACTTTTTCACTTCCAAACCCTTCAAAACTGGGAATGTATACACCCAAGAATGAATTCTCGGAGGAACTAAACATTGCAGGGTGAGTTCTTCCAACTTTTCCATTCGGGGAATGACAAAATTCTCGTGCATATCGTAATCAATTTGTTGATGTCTACTATCAGGAGAAGTCACACAAGGTAGATCTAAAAATGGTAAATACAATTTTTTCAGTGTGAAACGCTGGCTTTCCAAAAATTTGGTGAATGAATCCAGACTGGAACTAGACAGAAGAAAGGAACTCCATTTGATAGTTTTCAACTCCCATCCTGTTTTGTGTAAATCTGTGAAGTCCTCATGAAAAATATCAATTTTTCCCGCGCAACTTCCGTAATTTCCTGTTACGACTAAATTTTGCAGTGATTTTCTCAAACTTTCTTCAGCACTGAGAATTTTCAGAATGCTCACATTGGCTCTATATTTTAAATCTAAGGAAAGAGTCTGCAAATTCGGGCATCCACTCAGTAGAGACCATAAAAACTGGGCATTAAATAGATTTATCGTATCAGGGATGCCTAAATCGGAGATATTCCACTTCGTATTGACTTCTAAGTGGATATTAAACTTTAAAGTGTTGTCTCCATGCTTATCCCCCACTTGAATAGTAACTGTATTTAAATTCTTAACTATCTTCAGTAAATTACGGAGAAATGATAAACTCCTCGTGGTAAATGTGAGGGCCTTTAACTGTTTAAGTCTGAATTTATTCTTTTGTATTGCAGAAAGTTCTGTCAAAGTCTTAAACCGTGGTTTGTCTACTACGAATATATTTAACTCTTCTATGTTTGGTGTCAGACTCAAGAATTCTTCCCAGTGATTATCATCTGCAAATCCTATTTGCAAGGATTTCATAGAAGGACCACATATCTCAAGAAACTTAAGTGTCAGCAAATCCCTTGGAATTACATCTTGCAACAAATATCTAGTTATTGGAACTTCATCACAATTTTCCATCACCGACAGAAATTTCTTTAGCTTCGACCTGGAGCAGGAACGGGTTCCAAAAAACATTTTCATTTCGGAAGAGGAGTACGACGGAAAAAAGCATATTTCCTTCACCTTTTGAACTAGGTACTTGTGTATTAGATTTCTCCATGTAGAGTTCACCAGACGACATTGAAGGAGTTCATTAATATCCAGGTACGAAAATATTGTTTCCAGAATCTACAAACAAGGGAAACGGTGTTACTTAATAATAATATACGTGCGTCAAATGCATTTACACGTGGTTTCCCACAATAAGTCGTTGATTTCAATCCTTCCCAAGACCTTCAGAAAGTTTTCCTACCTACTTGTATTAAGTTTAATTTGCTGGACACAACGTATAATTTTGCCACTGAACCAGAAATTACAACTGCGAGTTATCCTAACTTTATCATTATTATGCAAGTATAAAAATAGCCTAAAGTACCATCCTGATATGTACCTTAACACTGTACTAAGTGAAAAAGCATTACTACTATACTTGGTCATTACCAAGTAGCCATTCTTATTTGAATACATCATTGATAATTTTTATTAAATCGCAAATCTTTGTTTGCAGATTTTTTAACGGATGAACCGGTTTTGGACTTAAAGCATCTTTTCTGGGCTCAGAATTGGACATAAAATTATACTCTGACTAAAAAATTACACTTTTATTATTATTTTCAGCATTCCGCAGTCAGTCCGTTCGATAAAGCCATTACTATATTATTATTTTTTTTAACAAACGTGCAGAAGAAGTATAGATTATGACGCGTATTAAACCTGCATTAAAGCGTATCATGTTTTCTTGTTTGCTAACTCCGAAGGTGAAAGCAACTTTGAACATCATCGTTAACTAAGTTATAGATCTGATAGTGAGAGTTACATGCTTCATCTTCATAGCATGTTTATGTTTATATAGTATTACAGCAATATACTATTGCTTATAGGTAGAAGAGTAGACTACATGTTTATCAAAAAGCACTAAAGAGATTATTGACAAGTTTTTCTGCAGCATGCCAGAATAGGTACATGAAAGGTTAAGGTTGAAGAATTTTACAGAAATAATCTACTTAGCTTCTGTATGCAACTATTCGGGATTACACAGATTTATCTATGCTAATTGAACCTTTCAATAGTAATTAATATTTCTGCAGTTTGTTTCGCAATATTTATCTCAAAATTGTTGTTATCTAAATAAGGGCTTAGATATTAAGAAATTCGCAGATATAAGTCACTAAAAGATAAGCAAAACAAACTTACCAGAGGATTAATCAACGGGTGCCGATAAGTAAATTCATCAAATTCTGTGAATCCCGGATTTTCAAAGAAAGTGCCGTCCTGAAATAAATAAAAATGCATAATGTTTGTTAACATTTAGGAGCGTCATCGCACAATTAACATAAGTATGTGCAAAAAAGCTATTGATGTGGATTCTTTATGGTATCTTATATGAATACAGATATGGTTTAAAAAATGAATTATGCATCCAAAGCTGATATTGTCTACTGATTTCGTATGCATAAGTATTTTTTGCTTCTATTCGTTATACATATTCCATATTTCATATGTTAATTAACTCACTTGCTGTTGTCCTTCAGCCTTGAGACACCGGCTTTTGTGCACTTGGTTTCCCATCTCACAATTATAGTCCGCAGTAGTAGGGCTATCGTCCAATCCAGGCGTTACATCACAGCCTATACAGAATACGCAACAAGTTATATCACAAGAATAACTGTGTGTATTGTGTACAAACCATAAACAGAAATATATGCTTTATGATGAATTCCATAACTCTTTAATGTTGAGCGTGGATTATCAATTTTTCATTTGCTCATAAGAACAAAGCTCAACTATCTTGTCTTAACGCGGAACTGTGGGATTATTCTTATCTAGAATCTAGACAATAAGCCTGTACAAAACTATACTATCATAGGGTAATATTATTGCATTAGGAATATAGAAGGTGTAACAATACTGTCTTATCCGTATCATTATCAACATATACAGATGCAGTGAAAATTTATACCGCATATACTTACCTACTCCAATTCAACTCTTAATGAATGTCAACAATCTTCAAAAACGTCTGTTCAAATGACGAAATGCTTGGGAATCACAATTTGGATTTCCCTGCTCTAAAGTTTGAGATTTCTATTTTATGTTCCAACTTATGAAAATATCTGGTACCATAAAAGTTTTTAATTTCAAACTGATCTTGAATTTAATTGCAACACTGGATTCACACAATAGTTATACTGAATACACTGAAATACAGATAATGTTTTTTCAATGTTTTATCCTGAATTTCTTAACGATGTAGGCAGTATTGAAAATCGTTAATGCAAATGAAATGCTCACGTCACTTGAACTGAACTGAAACCAGTTGAGGAACGAAGTTATCTATGTTGGTCTACAACGAGTGAATATTTATTTGCTAAGTTTGATTTTGTGTAAGCAGGCGAGTTGTTGTCGTCGCAAGTACGAACGCAAGGCAGCTTAGGTAAATCTCATTAACTTTTTAATCTGGGTTCGTGTTGTCAGTCAGTGAGATTAATAATGAGGGTATTTCTTAGACAATGTTATGAAAAGGACGACGTAAATATGTATGTAGTAGGACGCTAGAACACGAGTGCACAAAGAAAATTACACTATTCACGTTTTATGGCATGATATTTTAACAATTGGTAAACCATAGGCATTGGGTAGAGGAAAACGGCTAGAATATTTATATTAAACTTGTATAGAGAACTGTATTTTTAACGAGGTAGCTATTACAGCCTTAGTAGGTAGTAATGGTTTAATCCAGTCTCGTATGAAAACAGAATATGTGCATTACACTTCAGTAATATGCATCTCTTGCGTCGTAGCGAAAACGAAAGAAGCATGGCTTTTAATATTTCTACGGGCTAACTACCAAGATGTTGAAGAAAAATATTGAAACTAAGAATGCCAAAAGTTGTCTGTAAAGATTAGTTGCTTGGTCGGGACTGAACGACTGAAGACTGGACTCGAGAGTAACCAAAGCTGTAGGTATCTGTATTTTGACTCGCATAAAAATGTGAGAATTGCATAGCTAGTAAGTATATAGCTTACATTACGTGGTCTATAAGTTGCATTTGATTCTGTGGTGAATTAATGTATAAAAATACTCGAAGGGATATAGGATTGTGAAGTGTGTATGTGTGTTAGTGTGAGGTAGAGCAAAATCGCAATGTATGTTAGTAGACTTATGCCAAGTGGCTTGACTGGCTCCCTTTTGAATACAGCAGTGAAGCCAGGTGTTTAATATTTCTGAGTCTGCACGACTCGTTTGGTTGCTCTCCTCTGTGCTCTTGTCTTGAGCTCTCATCTTTCGGCCGTAAGGCAAATAAATGTTATACTCACTTTTCTATGGCCACGATGGACACGCCTCGATGTAGCTGCAAACAATTGTTTTTCTACTTGACCTGTTTATCATTTCCGAGTAAAAGTTGTCTATGCTTCTGTTATGTTTCTTTTGAGACTCACCCTACCACTCTCAATAATCTGTCTCTATATGTATGCAAATCATTATTATAACTGTAGACAAACTATTATTAGATGATCCTCCCTCAATTAGGGTTGACTTGTGTGTAATTTCAGTTATCAATTTAGATTAGAACCTTTTACTAATTAATCTACAGACAATCTTCTAATTATTGTGACCGTAACTATTTCATTTTATTAGATTAATGTAGATTTATTCGTGATGGATATTGACTATTGTTTGCAGATTGTATTAAATTTAATCACTCCAAAGAAATTATTTGAGAAAATTTTGCAAAATGGTTCAGATCTAGCAAAAATACTGTTTGCATGATAATATTTTCCTGTGCAGATAACTATGATCTATAATTATAATGGGGCATTGTGTAAAATATCTGACTGATAATACCTACGATATCATAACCATTAGCACAAGTAGAGTATTAAAGTGCAACATGCAATTCCCTACACAGCTACACTTTGTAGAGACTGATTGAGACTTGTTTACAATAAAAAGCGTCAGGATGAGAAAATAAAAAAATTCAACCTACTATGCTACCTACAGTATCATTTACCTCCTCTAGCATTTACTTTTAGAGGTGTAGCTTTTATTTTACAATCTACTGCGTATTATCACTAGTGTTTATGGCTCTAAGTGTGTATTGTGTTGTGTTGTAACAACAAATATTTGCACATAGAGAGGATGTGTCTAAACAATGCAAAATGTTAAATTGCTACAAACACAGCAGCAACGAAATTACAATTCGAAAAATAAAACCGGATGATACTCTTTAAGTGTAATTTGCTTTTGCCACTACTATTTACCTTTTAACATTTACCAAGATCCATGCTTTGGTAAGCATAAACTCCAACCTTCTGTGTAATTGTAATCAATCAGCGAAAGTCATCAACAATTATGTGGATAGGTAATTAGTTTCATTTTACTCAGCAACAAAAACAATGCATATTATGTTAACTACGATTATTTATTGTTGAACTCACCAATTTTACTGTTCCGTCTAGATTGCCATTCTGATGGAAATACTTGATTGTTAACTTATAATTATGTATGCCTAACAAATCTTACTCTTCATTTCTATTCCATCTTGTGTGACGTACTTTATTGTTTTCTAATACTTATGCGCTAATTTATTTAAACATGCTAACACTATACAGTGGTCCGTTATTTTGGTAACTTTTAGATTCTATTTCACAAAAGAGTTTCACATGCAAGGGAATTTTTTACTTAATAAACCTAGAGAAACCAAACCACAAAACGAAACCACAGTGTTAGCATGAAATAAGTATAAATGGACAAGAAAATAAAAGGCTCGTTAACATAGTACGTGTTATATTATTGTCATTTTATGTCTTCTATTATTACAAATCCGAATCTAATGTTTTTAGCTCAGAAATGCATGTGCATATACTAATAACACACTTTAGAGCGGTTTGCTTCACTTGGCCCAAATTCTTGTGGCTAATGTGCAATTGCAAGAGAAAAGACACGATAATGCAGTAATAAATTACTACCCTCTTTCTTTAAACATGTACAATGATAAATAAATGTCATTTCACTTCTAGATATAATCAATACAGGAAAAAATAAATAGCTAACTTTGAATGGTACATTAGTCCATACCCTTTTCAGCGTTAATTAAATATTGCTCACATCAGATCATCAGATATAACACTTCAATCAAACAGATGATCATGTCATACTGAACATGCAGCAATACTTTTTTATTATTTGATTAAAAAGACAACTTGAATGTGAATTTAAGTTGGATATAAATGAATGAAAGTTAAAGCACAACTCTGGTGTAAAATAAAAGATTAAAATGTCTCGCTCCAAAACTTTATTTTATGTTGATTGTATTCTCTATAGGTACTTATTTCTATCAAACGCATTAAAACTCCAATCTTGCTACATCCTTGATTACCTTTTCGTTTTCTTTTCGTCTCGGAAATAATGGTTCCCTATTTCATCTTTATCTTCACTCCTTGTCGTTAATTATGCCTACTGCAATCAATAATCCTAACCCTGCGCTTGTTTGCGAATTCATGAAGCATGAACTTTAATCTTTTATACAGAAAGTGAGGTTGCTACTCTCATAATCAGTTAATCATTATTACTACTATCTATGTGCATAAACTTTGAAGCGTACATGAAGTAATGTATTACCTGTGTTATTACAACTCTTGGCTACTAACCAAGCACTATCTATAGCATGTATTTATCTAAATAAATTGTTTATTAA